>SJYC01085158.1:0-48069 GCA_006408675.1 Madoqua kirkii
CATGCTAGCAAAGTAATGCTCAAAATTCCCCAAGCCAGGCTTCAATAGTTTGTGAACCATGAACTTCCAGATGTTCAAGCTGGATTTAGAAAAGGAAGAAGAACCAGAGATCAAATTATCAACATCTGTTATATCCTCGAAAAACAAGAGAGTTCCAGAAAAACATCTACTTCTGCTTTATTAACTATGCCAAAGCATTTGACTATGTGGGTCATAGTAAACTGTGAAAAATTCCTAAAGAGGTGTGAATAACAGATCACATGACCTGCTTCCTGAGAAATCTGTTTGCAGGTCAAGAAGCAACAGTTAGAACTGGACATGGAGCAACAGGCTGGTTCCAAATCAGGAATGGATTACCTTAGGCTTTATATCATCATTCTGCTTATTTAACTTATATGCAGAGTACATCATGTGAAATACCAGGCTGGATGAAGCACAAGCTGGAATCAAGGTTTCTGGGAGAAATATCAATAACTTCATGTATGCAAATGACACCACCCTTATGGTAGAAAGTGAAGAAGAATTAAAGAGCCTCTTGATGAAAGTGAAAGATGAGAGTGAAAAAGTTGGCTTAACACTCAACAATCAGAAGACTAAGATCATGGCATTTGGTCACATCACTTCACGGCAAATAGATGGAGAAACAATGGAAACAGTGAAAGAATTTATTTTCTTGGGCTCCAAAATCACTGCAGATGGTGACTTCAGCCATGAAGTTAAAAGGCATTTAGTCCTTGGAGGGAAAGCTGTGACCAACCTAGGTAGCATTTTAAAAAGCAGAGACATTACATTGCCAACAAAGTTCTGTATAGTCAAACTATGGTTTTTCTGGTAGTCATGTACAAAAGTGGGAGTTGGACTGTAAAGAAAGCTGAGTGCCAAAGAATTGATGCTTTTGAACTGTGGTGTTGGAGAAGACTCTTGAGAATCTCTTGGACTGCAAGGGGATCCAACCAGTCCATCCTAAAGGAAGTCAGTCCTGAATATTCATTGGAAGGACTGAGGCTGAAGCTGAAGCTCCAGTACTTTGGCCACCTGATGCAAAGAACTGACTCATTAGGAAAGACCCTGATGCTGGGAAAGATTGAAAGCAGGAGAAGAAGAGGATGTCAGAGGATGAGATGGTTGGATGGTATCACCAACTTGATGGACTTGAGTTTGAGTAAGCTCTGGGAGTTGATGGACAGGGAGGCTTGGCACAGTGTAGTCCATGGGGTCTCAAAGAGTCAGACATGACTGAGTAGCTGAACTAAACTGATTTGATTAATTTAATTTTAGAATAATATATGCCAGAATATAGCATGGGTGCTGTATAACTTCGGTATTCCCATTTGCAAACACTGGAAAGGAATATTTGTTATAATGTCACTTAAGTAATAACAACTTAGCAACTGAACAGCAAAATAATAAAAATAGCTAATGTATATTGAGCCCTAACCTTGGCTCAAGCATTGTGCTGAATGCTCTTGATATCACTATTTTACACATGAGAAAAGTTAGGATTAGACAGTCGAATGGGTATGAGTGTATGTGCCTGGAGACGGGTACGAACTGTTAAGATTCATGTGGAAGGGGGATGAGGGAGGTATATGTAAAATTGTCTTGCAAAGCTCACCACATGAAAATTGATAGTGGAAAATATCTTGACTCTCAACTTTATTTTTATTGGTAAACTTGCTTCCCATTTAATGTTTATAGTTGTGTTCATTCTGATGTCAATTTATGATTCTCTTAATCCTCAAATCAAATGATAGGATATATATCTAACCTAGCACAACCTGAAAAAGATGAAACTGGTAACTAGTATGTGTCACTGATCTCTGGTAACATATTAGCATCAACATTCAGTACTTGTCTGCCCAGCAGAATTGTCTAAAGTCCAAGTTACATCCCACTGCTTTAGGGCTTCCTATATATTTCATTCCAACTTAAACATTAAAAAAAAAACCCACTAATGAGAGCTTAATAGAAAATAAAGAGATTCTTGACAGCATTTAAATGTCACTTCACATTTATGTAATTTATAATCAAATGTTAGACTATCTCTGATACCACTGATTCATCAATTTGCAATTTCCTATGTTCCCCTGGGAAAAATTACCAGGAACAAGCATTATGGTGCCTAAATAGTGATATAATTGAATTGCAATGTACACTAATAAAATTAATTTAGAAAAATATGTTTTAACCTTTTGATTATAAAATAGGAAAATACTTATTTTTTAAATAACATCTTATTTGGGATTAGCTGGTGGATTCTTCAATACCCTTTTCTCTAAAAGGAGGATCAAAATCTTCTTTTTTTGTTTAATTTTTATGGAATAAGTTTGTTACACTGTAGTGTTAATTTCAGGTGTACAGCAAAGTCAGTTATACATTCACATATATACATTCTTTCTACTTTTTTTAAGATTCTTTTCCCATAAAGTCCATTGGAGAGTATTGAATAGACTTCCCTGTGGTATATAGTAGATCCTTATTAGTTATCTATTTTATATATGAAAGTGAAGGTGGCTCAGTAGTGTCCAACTCATTGTAAGCCCAAGGACTAAACAGTCAGTGGAACTACAATGGCAAGTTGATATTTTTTAGGTGCCTGACTGGCAAAGCTAAGAAAGTTTAATAAATAACCATAGCAGTTAGGATATAGGTGAAAAGGCACATTCAGTTGTGATTACTATGAAAGATAAATGGTTCCAACCACCACTGAAGATAACTCCATGGTATCTTTAAATTCTGAAAGGCATATGTCTGCATCAACAATTTTATTCCTAGTGAAAATCACTCAGTTGGGTCTGACTCTTTGCAACCTCATGGACTATACAGTCCATGGAATTCTCTAGGCCAGAATACTGGAATGGGTAGCTGTTCCCTTCTCCAGGGGATCGTTCCAACCCAGGGATTGAACCCAGGTCTCCTGTATTGCTGGTAAAGTCTTTACCAGCTGAGCCACAAGGGAAGCCCAAGGATTCTGGAGTGGGTAGCCTATCCCTTCTCCAGCAGACCTTCCCAACCTAGAAATCAAACTGGGGTCTCCTGCATTGCAGGCAGATTCTTTACCAAAGGAGCTATTAGAGAAGCCCTATTTTATATATAGTAGATTTTATATGTCAGTCCCAATCTCCCAATTTATCCCTCCTCCACACTTACCCAGCAAGCCTGTTTACTTTCTTGCTTTGACTGTGGCCTGAACTTGCTGACTTTCTTCTAACAAATGGAAATATGGAAGTAGTGATAATGAGTAAGTAAAAATGACACTTGGACTTTCTTTATGCTTTGTCTCTTGGATCATGCAGTCTGGGAGAAGTTAACTGCTATGTCTTAATTAAGATCTATGAAGACTGTTTTGGTGTAGCAAGACCGAAATTCAGTGCCAGCTATGTCACCTGCCAGTCATATGAACTTTGGAAAATTATTCATCTTTTTGGGGCTAAATTTTTTAACTGTAAAGTTAATATTTATTATCTCAAAGAATTTATATGAGGTATTCTTGGTAACATATATGTATGCATATGTTTTACTACAGTTCCTATGACGAAGTTGACACTTAGTGTTTCTTATTTTCCTCTTGCCCATTGCTTTTCACTTTTTCCTTAATGAAGAAATAGCAACTTAAATAACAACTCATATTTCTCTCCCTCTCCCCCTTCACTTTCTCTCTCTTTCTCTCCTATTTCTCTCTCTTCTATTTTGCTATGAAAATAAATCAACTTAAAACTAACATAAATGAGAATCAAGTACATGTAGAATCCACATAGGCTGAGATTTTTGCCATATGTTTTCCTTCTTTTTCATGGTTCATTATTTATATGTATATTTTATTGTGCTTTATTATATATGTAGGGTTTTTTTTTGATAAGTTGACTAAAATTTATTTTGGGAGTAGGTAAGCTGTATAATTATAAAGTAAACAAAAAAGCTGGTTTTCTAGGTTGGGAAGGTGGTTATATTAACCAGAAAGAAATTATAACTCTAAAACTTTGAGCATTTAAGATCCTTTCTGCTGAGACATGTTTGCTCACATATACTCTCTGGCAGTGAATGGAACTATGAGTGACTTACAAGGGCCTTTCAAGTCCCTAATAGTAATACATTTCTATGAAACTTTTTCTTATGCCTACTATTTAGGACTATGCAAAACTTTCTGTTGAACCTTTGGTTAATGATCACATTGACTTATATCTGTTTAGAAGACAGTTATATGGAATGTATAAAGACTGAGAATAAATTGATGGGGAAAATATTGTAAAAATAAAAATACATAGAAACAGAGGTGATGATATTTATATAAGAAAAATTTGAGTTCAAGGCAAAGACATTAGAAAGATCAAACAGGAATATTTGACATAGTTTAACTACAACTCACTGAAAAGTTATAAAAAGTAGAGTGATGGGGTAGGGATGTTTTGTATCAATCAGGTGATTAGAGAAGACCTTCCCAAAGATCCGATATCTGAGTAAATACCGCCAAAGAAGCAGCAAGCCATGCTGATGGCTCAGGCAATAGCATTTCAGATAGAGGATACAGCAAATGAAAATCCCGGGGTAGTAATACAGGAGGCCTTATTGATTTGCGTCTGAGTCAGTATGAAGTCAGAGCAAACAAGAGGCCAGGTATCCCACCTATTATTTCTCTAGGATAAATAAAATGAGAAAAAAATGACAGACTCCTCTATAATCTCTGCTATAATTTCTTATCCATCAATGAAGTTATTACTATTGGATTAAAACATGGATCAGTGCGCTGTGGTTTGATGAGACAACTATAACACAGCATGATACTGGCCTGTCAGCATAGAGGAATGAACAGAACTTCTAAACACATAGACCCATTTAACACAAATGTTCATGTTTAGTAGGACATAAGCTACAGTACCTAGCCATTATTCACAACTAATAAGTATATTATTTTGCTTGAGGTAGGAGTATTGACAATATTTAAAAACTTTTTTTACATTTGTAAAAGTTGTAAAGCTTTTTTTACATTTGTCATGATAATGACAAATGCCAGTTATATAACTCAAAGGTCAAAAAATATGCCACAAACATTTTAAATGATGTAAATATGTCATACACCAGTAAATACAGCTACCTGTCACGTTAAAAGCAGGAGGCGACTTGTAAAAGGCCTCCCGGAATGTATATATGTAGGAAGAAACTGAATTCTACATTTAAGAAAATAAATCAATAATCTGATTAGATGAGAAAATCACATTCTGCTGCAAAATGTCATTCAGATCCCGTTTATATAACTAAATGTGTGGGCCTGAATTCAGAGGTCACTAAGAGTTTTTATTGCTTACATTTATCAAATATAAGAATGTCAAATATAATTCTTTGTATAAAGTAGATGCTCAGTTTTTGTTTATAGAATAAATAAAAATAGGCTTAGGTGTCATGGATCCTTCATATTAGCAGTTCTTAAACTTTGATGTGTATATCTGCATAAAACAGTCATAGATCTGCCATTGATGATTGTGATGAGAATCTTTTTTTTTTTAAACTTTACAATACTATATTGGTTTTGCCATACATTGACATGAATCTGCCACGAGTGTACATGAGTTCCCAATCCTGAACCCCTTCCCACCTCTCTCCCCATATCATCTGTCTGCATCATCCCAGTGCACCAGCCCCAAGCATCCTATATCGAACCTAGTCTGGTGATTCATTTCTTACATGATAGTATACATGGTTCAATGCCATTCTCCCAAATCATCCCACCCTCTCCCTCTCCCACAGAGTCCAAAAGTCTGTTCTATACAAAAAAACTCTTTAAAAAACCTAAAAAGCTCTTTATCTAGAATAGAATTTTCCCTATTATCTTCCCAATAACTTTTTCCAAATATAAAATGTCTCTTTCCTTAACTGTATACTATTTTGAATTAAGTTGAGGTACTTCACAGATTTTAGCATGGTATACCATGCCATGCTCTGACATGAAACAGTTTTTTGGTTTTTAATTTAATTTTAAGGTAGAGTATTAAAGGAGTTATGAAACATTTTTTGAGGATTTAAAAAGATGGACCATGACAATTATAGGACAGTGATTTTTAGAGTACAGTTTCTGAGTTTTACATGATATACTAAGATTTCAAAGTGAATTGTGAGACTCTAACCACAATTTCTGTTTCAATTTATTGCTATGGGAAGGTTTTCATTTCATAAAGATACTCATTAAATTTATAAAACACTATAAAATCTTATTTTAAAAAGTACTTGCTAGTAACCTCCTAAGTCAGGGGTCCCCAGCCTCTGGGCTGAGGCCCAGTACCTCCTGGAGATCAGCAGGAACATTAGATTAGAAATAAAGTATAAATGCACAATAAATGCTATGCCCTTGAATCATCCTGCAACAATTACCTCCACTTCTGGTACATGGAAAAATTTTCTTCCATGAAACCAGCCCCTGGTACAAAACAGGTTGGGGACCACTGACCTAAGTAATCCAGTTCCTCCCCTAAAACAGTATGAACAAATATTTTACTTAATTATCAATAGAAAGGATGATATAAAGAAATATTCAATAGCTATAGCTACTACAGGACTTGCTACTTTTACCATTTTTTGTCCATTGCATCATATTGTTAAAATACAAAAAACACAAATCATACAAGGCTTAATATGTCATGGTAAGGCCTTGTGATTCTATTCTATGAAATGTATTAAAGATTGGGGTATTTTAAACAGATGGGTCATATAATCTTATTTCTACTGTAGCTGCTGCTGCTAAGTCGCTTCAGTCATGTCCAACTCTGTGTGACCCTATAGATGGCAGCCCACCAGGTTCCCCTTTTCCTGGGATTCTCCAGGCAAGAACACTGAGGTGGATTGCCATTTCCTTCTCTGATGCATGAAAGTGAAAAGGGAAAGTGAAGTCGCTCAGTTGTGTCTGACTCTTAGCGACCCCATGAACTGCAGCCTACCAGGCTCCTCTGTCCATGAGATTTTCCAGGCAAGAATACTGGAGTGGTGTGCCATTGCCTTCTCTGTTTATACTGTAGAAGAGAGACTAATCTGTAGGGAGACAAGCACTTTGAAGCAAGAAGAACAGGTGAGAAATGATAATAATTTGGGCCAGGATAACAGCAATGATGGTTTGCAGAACTAATAAGATTTTACATATATTTTAAAAGATTTTCTTTTTTTCTGATGAATTAAATATGAGGTAAGAGAATAAACATTAGATTATTCTTTAACACCATACACAAAAATAAGCTCAAAATGGATTAAAGACCTAAATGTGATAATAGATACTATAAAACTCCTAGAGGAAAACAGAGGCAGAATACACTCTGACATAAATGTAGCAATTTCTTTTTTGATCTATATTCTATAATAATGAGAAAAAATAAGCAAATGGGATCTATTTAAACTCAAAAACTTTTGCACAGCAAAGAAAACAGTAAAAAAAAAAATGAGAAGAGAACCCACAGATTGAGAGAAAATATTTGCAAATGATGTCTTTGACAAGGGATTAGTCTCCAAAATTTACGAACAGCTCATGATGCATCAAAACAAACCACCCAATCAACAAATGGGCAGAAGAACTAAATAGACATTTCTGAAAGAAGACATATAGATGGCCAAGAGGCACATGAAAAGATGTCCAACATCACTAGTATTAGAGAAATGCAAATCAAAACTACAATGAGGTATCACCTCACACTGGCCAGAATGGCTATCACCAAAATAGCCACAAACAATAAATGCTGGAGAGGGTATGGAGAGAACGAAACTCTCCTACACTGTTGGTGGGAATAAGAATGGTATAGAGGTTCCTTAAAAAAACTAAAAATAGATACTACCATATGACCCTGCAATTCCACTGCTGGGCATATATCTGGATAAAAACATGATCCGAAAGGATACATGCACCCCAGTGTTCATTGCAGCACTGTTTATAGGAGTTAAGACATGGAAGCAACCTTCCATCGACTGAGGAATTGATGAAGAGATGATCCATATATACAATGGAATATTACTCATCCACGAAAAAGAATGAAATAATGCCATTTATAGCAACATGAATGGACCTAGAGATTATCATATTGAGTGAAGTAAATAAGAGAAGGAGAAATATTGTATGACATCCCTTATATTTGGAATCTAAAAAGAAATAGTACAAATGGACTTATAAATATTTACAAAGCAGAAACAGACTTACAGACTTTGAGAACAAACTTATGGTTGTCAGGAGGGAAACATGAGAGGAAAGAATAATTAAGTAGTTTGGGATATGTAAAATGCATACCAAACAAGGACCTACAGTACAGTACATGGAATTCTGCTCAGTATTATGTGGCAGCCTGGATGAGAGGGGAGTTTGGGGCAAAAGGGAAACATATATATGTATGGCTGAGTCCCTTTGCCATTCACCTCAAATTATTACATCATTGTTAATTGGCTATACCCCAATATAAAATAAAGAGGGTTTTTGTTTGTTTGTTTTAAGAAATGTGTCAGTTATGTCCAGCCCACATTCAAGGGGAAGAGAATATACTGCCATCTCTTGAAGATTGTCAAAGAATTTGTAGACATATTTAAAGGTGCTATGTTGGGGGAGTGGGGTGAGAGGTCACCTCATGTAGAGCAATTATACTCTAATAAAATATTAATAAAATATTTTCAAAGAAAAAAAGTAAGAATGATTCTAGGACTTTGGCTTGAACAAATGAAGGAATATATGACTGTTTACTCAGATAATGTGCATGATGACAGGAAACACTGGTTTGAAAGAACAGCTCAAGAATTCCATTGATGATATTGGTTGAAATGCCTATTAGACAATCATATGAAGACATTGAGTAGTTGGTAGAATATAAGAATCTTGAGTTATGGATGAAGTCTAACCTGTGTATATTGAATTGACAATATATATTATAGTATGTTAAAACCTGGAATAGATTGCTTAGGGAATGTAGAATGAAAATAGGTCTAGAGCCTTATCTTGGGCATTTCAGTAGTTACAAGAGGAACTAGAGACGGGAAGATTAATGGAGTTGAAAGATGAAAAGAGGTCAAGTGAAGAAATTCCTTTAAGAAGGAAAGTGAAGTCACTCAGTCGTGTCCAACTCTTTGCCATCCCATGGGTTGTAGCCTACCAGGCTTCTCCATCCTTGGGATTTTCCAGGCAAGAGTACAGGAGTGGTTTGCCATTTCCTTCTCCAGGGGATATTCCCAACCCAGAGACTGAGCCCTTGTTTCCCACATTGTAGGCAGACACTTTTACTGTCTGAGCCACCAAGGAAGAAGGATCTAGCAAATGCTAACTATTACTGATAGATCAAGTAAGGTAAGGATTGATCTTGACCTCTGGATTTGTAATTATGGGAATCTCATAACGTAATATCCAAAATATCCAGGCTTTAACAGGCAATACCTTGTCATATCAAGAAGCAGGAAGATTGCACACTGAAGGAAAAAAGTCTATATATATACAAACATCAAGATGACAGGGATGTTAGAATTCTCTGAAATATTTTAAAGCAGTCATAATAAACATATTTCAGGTACAATTATGAATGTACCTGAAACAAATGGACAGATAGAAAGTCTCAGTAAAATAAATAGGAAGTCTTAGTACATTTGAACACAGTAAGCAAAAATATAAGCAAATACTTCTCTTGAATTTTCTGAATTTTTAATTGGTTTAAGTGAAAATTATAAAACCCATCAGATTTGGTTTTAAATGTATGTAGAGAAAATACTTAAGAAATAGCATTGAAACATGTATATTATCACATGTGAAACGAATTGCCAGTCCAGGTTCAATGCAACTGGGATGACCCAGAGGGATGGGATGGTGAGGGAGGTGGGAGGGGATTCATGGTGGGGAACACATGTACACCCGTGGCAGATTCATGTCAATGTATGGCAAAACAAATACAATATTCTAAAGTAATTAGCCTCCAATTAAAATAAATTAAATTTAAAAAAGACAATTATAAATGGAGTTTAATGATAGTGAAAGGGAAGTAAAGTATATATACTATGTTATTGTTTAGTAGCTCAGTCATATCCAACTTTGTCACCCCATGGACTGTAACCCACCAGGCTCCTCTGTCCTTAGGATTTTTCAGGTAAAAATATTGGACTGGGTTGCAATTTCCTTCTCCAAGTAATCTTGCTGACTCAAGGATTGAAACTGTAGCTTCTGCCTGCCACATCTTCTGCATTGCAGGCAGATTCTTTACTACTGAGCCACCAGGGAAGCCCAGTATATATGTGTGTATATATATATATATATCCTGAACAGCCCCACCTCCCTCCCCACTCTCTCCCTTTTGGTTGTCCCAAAGCAGCGGCTTTGAGTGCCCTGCTTCATACATCAAACTCACACTGGTTATCTGTTTTTCATATGGTAATGTACATGTTTCAATGCTATTCTCTCAAATCATCCCACCCTCACCTTCTCCCACTAAGTCCAAAAGTCTGTCCTTACATCAGGTCTCCTTTGCTGTCCTGCATGTAGGGTCATCAGTACTCTTTCTAAATTCATATACATGTGTTAATATACAGTATCTGTCTTTCTCTTTCTGACTTACTTCACTTTGTATAGTTGGCTCCAGCTTCATCCACCTCAATAGAACTGACTCAAATGCATTCCTTTTTATAAAAAGCTATTGAAATAATATAAATTGTACGCTGACTAAAATGAAATTAAACTAGAAATCCTAACAAAATATGTCAGGAAAAGCTCCAAACACTTGAAAATTAAACAGCATACCTCTAGACAATCTATGAGTAAAAGAGAAATTATCAAGAGAAATTAAAAAAAAAATACTTAACTGAATGAAAAGGAAACTACAGCATATAAAAATCGGCAAGACTAAACGGCTAAAGCAGTGCTGACAGGAAAATTTATAGCATGAAATATACATTTGAAATGAAGAAAAACTCAGTAGTTTATGCTTCTACATCAGAAATATAGAAAAAGAAGGGCGAATAAATAGGCAGAAGGAAGAAAACAATAGGGATAAGAGCAGAGAGCAGTTAAGTTAACATAGAAACAATAGAGCACGTCTATTAAAGAGAGATTTCGCTCTTAGGAAAAATCAGTAAAAATGACAAAATTCTAGTAAGGCTGACAGAGAAAATATTTAAAAAAAGAAAGTACAAGTCAGCGATAGCAGGAATGAAAATGAAACAGGGGATGTGACTACAGAGATACAAAGCTACTGCACAAAACTACCAGTGACACAAAGAGCGTAAGCGTGTGGTTAAAGAAAAAATAAAAAAATTATGGAGTAGTATTTTGAATAGCCTTATAACTATGAAGGAAATTTAATTCGTAAGTAAAAGTTTCCCACAAAGATATCCTCCAGGGAAAGAAGGTTTCAGTGGAGAATTCTCCCAAACATTGAAATAAGAATTAATACCAATTTCGTACAAGCACTTTCTGAAAATAAATGAAGGACCAATTATCAAGTCATTTATAAAGTAATTATCACCCTGATGCCAGTACCCAAAAAAGAGAGTGCAAAAAATACAAATAGACTGTAGACCAGTATCCCTCATTAATAAGACGCAGAGCCCTAAAACGTATTATCAAACAGAGTTGAGCAATGCATAAAAAGAGTTATATACCATTACCAAGTTGGATTCATTCCATGCATGCAAGATTGGTTCAATATTAAGAAATCAGTGCAATGTACCATAATAACAATCATACGACAAATCACACAGTTTAAGTATTTGACAAAATTTGACAAAATCTCACACATTCATCATAAAACCCTCTCAGAAAAAAATAAAAATAGACGAGAACTTCCTTAACTTGGTAAAGAGCTTCTAAAAATAATCCCACAAAATACATATAATATTTTATTTAATGGTGAAAAGCTATATACTTTTCACCTAAAGGTTGATAACAAAGATGTCTATTCTTGACACTCCTGCTCAGCATTTTACTGGAATTTCTAGCCAGTACAACAGGTGAAAAATGGATAATTAAAATGCATACACATTGGAAATGAAGATATCAGAATTTCCCTATCTGCAAATGACATAGTCTTCTACATAAACTATCCAAAGTGTCCAGAAAAATTCCTAGAACTAATAAGTCAATTCATCAAGATCACAAGATGCACTTAAAAAAAATCAATTGTATTTCAGTATGTTAGCAATGAACTAGGGACAATGAAGTTAAAAATAAAAAGCTGCTTATAATCATTAACAAATTTAAATTCTTAAATGTAAGCCAACAGTATAAGACTTGTCTGCTGAAAACTATAAAGTGTTAATAAAAGAATTCAAAGAAAAATTAAATACATACATAGATGTAACATGTTCATCAATAAGACTCAACTAATAAAGATATCAGTTCTCCCTAAATGGATATATAAATTTAACACAGTTTCTATAAAAATCCCAGCAACAGTTTTGTACAGACAAAATTATTCTAAAATTTAATAGAAAGCCAAAGGATATAGAAAAGCTAAAACAATTTTGAATAAGATGAATAAAGTGGGAAGAACCAATCTACTTATTTTTTGAATCTTATAATCCAAAATAGATGATATTGGTAGGGATAGACCAATTAAACAGAATAATACAGAGAAATGGGACTTCCCTGTTGGTGTGGTAGATTAGAATTCGCCTGCCATTACAGGGGACACCGGTTTGATCCATGGTCTGGGAAGATACTGGCTTCCCTGATAGCTTAGTTGGTAAAGAATCCGCCTGCAATGCAGGAGACCCCGGTTTGATTCCTGGATCAGGTGGATTTCCTGGAGAAGGGAACGGCTACCCACTCCAGTATTCTAGCCTGAAAAATTCCATGGACTGAATAGTCCATGGGGTCACAAAGAGTTGGACAAGACTGAGTGACTCTTTCACTGGGAAGATTCCGCTGCAGAACAACTAAGTCCATGTGCTACAATTATGGAGCCTGCACTCTAAGGTTGTTAAAAAAACAAAAACAAAAACAGAAATGGGCCATACAAATATAACCAACTCATTGTCAGCAAGGGAGTAAATTAATTCAAATTCAATGGAGAAAAAAACAGTGCCAGAGCAAATATGTAGCATAAACATACAAAAAAATGAGTGTCATCTTAAGCTTCACACACTATAAAAACATTGAATTAATATTGGTCATGAATTTAAATATAATACATAAGACCATAAAACTTTTAGAAGAAAAGTTATGATAAAGTGTTCAGGATGCACAGCCAGGCAAAATATTCTATCACTTGACATAATACATAAAATAAAAAAGTGATTAATTGGACTTGATCAAAATTTAAAACTTTTCCTCTGTGAAGAAGGTAAAAAGACTAGCTACAGCGTGGGAGAAAATATTTGTAAACCGTATATCTGACAAAGGACTAGAATTTAGAGTATATAAAGATATCTCAAAGTCCAACAGTATTTTTGTTTGTTTTTTATATTCCACATACAAATATTCCAACTGGGATATTGTACTATAGTATTACAAGATGTTACCATTGGGTAAAATCATAGAGTATTTCTCTCTTCATCTGGCATTTCTTTAGGGTTTCCCTGGTGACCCAGTAATAAAGAATCTGTCTGCCAAGCAGGAGACTCAGGTTCAATCCCTGAGTTGGGAAGATCCTCTGCAGAAGGAAATGGCAACCTGCTCCAGTATTCTTGTCTGGGAAATCCCATGGACAGAGGAGCTTGACAGGCTATATAGTCCACGGGATCGCAAAAGAGTTGGACACGACTTAGCCATATAAGAATAATACCCTCAAGGCCCATCCTTTTGTCATAAATAGCAAGATTCTATCTTTATTGACAGCTGAGTAGTGTACATATGAAACTTATATAATATTATAAATCAATGTTGTTTAAATTAAAAAGCCCAAGGATGAAAAAAATTCCATTTTCAAAATAAGCAAAATATGTGAATAAGATACAATATATATACAGATGGCAAATAAATTCATGAAAAGAAAATCAATATCATTTTCATTAGGGAAATCAAACCCACAATGAGATCTCGCTATACCTTAATAAGTATGTGCCCGGCCCCTCAAAAAAAGGAGTAATACCAATTGCTGGCAAGAAAGCTAAGAAACTGGATTACTTACACAGCAATCTTGGAAATGTTAAATGGTACACCTATTCTGGAAAACAATTTAGCAGTTTCTTGAATAGCTAAACAAGCAACTACCATATGACTTATCAATTGCATTCCTGGGCATTTTTCGTGGAAAAATGAAAGCACATTCACAGAAAAGCCTGACTGTAAATAAATACTTATAGTAGCTTTATTCATAGATCTAAAGACTAGAAACAATCCAGATATCCTTAGATGAATGAAAGATTAATTTCAAATAATACTCAGCAATAAAAAAGGAAAAAACGCTAGATAAATGCAACAGTTCTCTGGATGGATCTTCAGAGAATTATGCTGTGTTAAAAAAGCAAAAGATTTTTGGATCGCTGCCATTCTGACTGGTGTGAAGTAGTACCTCATTGTGGTCTTGATTTGCATTTCTCTGATAATGAGTGATGTTGAGCATCTTTTCATGTGTTTGTTAGCCATCCGTATGTCTTCTTTGGAGAAATGCCTGTTTAGATCTTTGGCCCATTTTTTGATTGGATCATTTGTTTTTCTGGAGTTGAGCTGCATAAGTTGCTTGTATATCTTTGAGATTAGTTGTTTGTCAGTTGCTTCATTTGCTATTGTTTTCTCCCATTCAGAAGGCTGTCTTTTCACCTTACTTATAGTTTCCTTTGTTGTGCAGAAGCTTTTGATTTTTATTAGGTCCCATTTGTTTATTTTTGCTTTTATTTCCAGTATACTGGGAGGTGGATCATAGAGGATCCTGCTGTGATACTTATAGTTTCCTTTGTTGTGCAGAAGCTTTTGATTTTAATTAGGTCCCATTTGTTTATTTTTGCTTTTATTTCCAGTATACTGGGAGGTGGATCATAGAGGATCCTGCTGTGATATATGTCCGAAAGTGTTTTGCCTATGTTCTCCTCAAGGAGTTTTATAGTTTCTGGCCTTACGTTTAGATCTTTAATCCATTTTGAGTTTATTTTTGTGTGTGGTGTTAGAAAGTGGTCTAGTTCCATTCTTTTGCAAGTGGTTGACCAGCTTTTCCAGCACCACCTGTTAAAGAGACTGTCTTTACTCCATTGTATGTTCTTGCCTCCTTTGTCAAAGATAAGGTGTCCATATGTGTGTGGGTTTATCTCACGGCTTTCTATCTTGTTCCATTGGTCTATATTTCTGTCTTTGTGCCAGTACCATACTGTCTTAATGACTGTGGCTTTGTAGTAGAGCCTGAAGTCAGGCAGGTTGATTCCTCCAGTACCATTCTTCTTTCTCAATTATCTGAGTTCCTTTACTCTCCCACCAGAAGGGACTCCAAAAGTTGCTGAAGGTGAGAAAGACTGAATCATACATTCCTATTCCTTCAAGGAATGTTTCTTTTTATGTTTTTTTTTTCTTTTCCTCCTTCTGCTTATCCTTTATTCTTTCACACACCTGTTTCAGACCCAGCTGAGAATCAATGGGTTCAGGGTGTAGATCCTATTAGGGAAGATTTAAGCGTTATCCTTTGCTTGTATTCTCCACTTGTGATTTAAATTCAGTTTGCTTTGGGACGCATGCTGCAAGGCAAAGAGGTTTTTTTTTTTTTCTTCTTCTTCTTTTTTTCCTTTAATAGTGAAAGAAGCCTATTAGAAATGTGAAATCATAATTTCTGGAGGTTTGGGGACTTTAAAAAAATGTGGACAGCTGTTGGCTAAAGAACTGAGAAATATTTAAGTCGGGAAAATATCCTAGGTAATGGAGCCAGAGAGCCTGAATCAGTGGTAAATACTGCTAAGCCATCATTACACACTAATAGTTATTAGTCATCTCTCTGTCTTTAACGGAAAGCTTAAGGGTCTGAAGTCCAAAGCTTAGACTCCATTCTCTCTAACAAATCAAAAACCCCATCCCCTCCAATAACAGAAATCTGCCAAGAGAACATTAAAGGTCAAGCTAAACCCACAAAAACAAATTAATGCTGATTTCAAAGACGCTGAATGGAAAATACAATTAAAAGTCACCAGTTCATTCTGAGTAGGAGCAGAGATTGAGAGCTGGATTTAAGATCAGGAGCCCAAGGGACAATGGCAAAGGGAAGCAGGAACCTCAAGCCCAACCATAAGCAAAGTGGCCTGGAAACTCTCAAACTTGGCGGAGCCTCTCCCTTCCCGACCCCCTCTTGGGTGTGTGGGTCACAGTGCTGTTGGAACATTGAGTTGCCCCCATGAGACTTGTATTGGGAACTGAATGTAAAGACCTGGCCTTCTTCTGATAGACCTGGCTGTCTCCCAGCTCCATGGTGATTTTCCTGTGTTGCCTTACACGAGTCACTCATTTTGCCCTACCGTGCCCTCTCTTTACTTAATTACAAAATAATCTCTAATAATGAGGCCAAGATCACAAATAAACCTGAACTTTGTGGTTTCAGGGATGCCAAGAAGGCACCCCTGGGAATTTACGGCCAGTTTTATACACTCATATCTTCCCATTATACTTTTTCACTAGTGCCTGAGCTATTAATATCACCATTGACAAGCCTGTTTAATCTAGACATAATTTTGAGTGTTTACTTCATGGCACACATTGTACTAGGCCCCAAACAAACATGGATCCTAAGCACAGTCTAGTTGAAGAAATAAACTGAATTAGACAGATAAACACACACATACATACAAACAAACAGCAAGTCCCCTGCAAAGTTATTGAACAAACTACTCTGGAAAAGCTGAGAGTGGCTGAGTCATGTCATTTTATTTTATTTTATTTTATTGGCTATACTGGGTCTTCCTTGGTGCCTGTGGGCTTTCTCTAGTTGCATCAAGTGGGGGCTACTCTTCATTGGGGAGCACAGGCTTCTCACTGCGAGCTTCAGTAGTTATAACATGCAGGCTCAGTAGTCATGGTGGAGAGGCTTAGTTGCTCCGAGGCATGTGGGATCTTTACAGATCAGGGATCGAAACTGTGTCCCCGACATTCGCAAGGGCAGTTTTATCCACTGTACCACAAAAGAAGTCCAGAAGTCCGAATCTTCATTAAAGTCATTGGTCAAGCCCCTGAGAAGGTGATTTTTAAGCTGAGACTTAATATGTATCGTGAAGCTCTAGGAATGTGCTGTTCTGGTTAGTTCAGTTGCTCAGTCATATCCTATTCTTTGCAACCTCATGGACTGCAGCACATCAGGCCTCCTTGTCCATCACCAACTCCCAGAGTTTACTCAAACTCATGTCTAGGTAAGAGACAACTGGCACATGTTAACCTCTAAGGAAGAAAGTAGCTTATTGTGTTTTGGAATTGAAAAGGAACAGAAGTCTTTGTGGATAGAACACAATGTGAGAGATAGGAAGCAGCTGTAACAGGGTAAGCAGCAGCCAAGAAGAGGTAAAATGAGGCTTGGTGGGCCACCGTGGGGCAACTGCATATCGGTCTGTCCATAATATAAAGCCATATGCTGTCTAAAGAGATTGCATCATCTATCTCAGTATTAAAACTACTCTGGTGAGGAATCCACCTTACTATGCAGGGACATGGGTCTGACCCTTGGTCAGGGAACAGGATCCTACATGCAGCAGAGGAACTGAGCCCACTTGCCACAGCTAGAGATTCCATGCACCACAACGAAAAGTCCCTCGTGACACAACAAAGACCCTGCAACTGCAAATAAGACTCAAAGCAGCCAAAAAACAAACAAACAAACAAACAAACAAACAAACAAACAAGCAAACCTGCTCTGACTTCACTGAAGTGGAGAGAATGTTAGAAGGCACAAGAAGATACTGGGAAACCTGATAACAAGTTTTGCTTCCTTCCTTAGACTGTAAGCTCTCAAGAGTTGTGTCTGTTTCATAGAGTAATATTGCTCTGTTTTTAAGGAAGAGAGTTGGGCCATAAAGTTGGTGAATTAGCCTATTGGAATAAAAGTAGAGCCTTACTTAGGGTCAATAAGAAAAGCCCTGTATGGCACTTAAGAGGAATTCCATCAATATATATGGAATCCATGGAGAAATGAATAAAAATTTCTGTACTCCAGAAAAGAATATTATAGTAGGTCAGATATAGCAGTGGACATGGAGAGTGAGAAGTCGGCAAGTTTGAGATATACTTGGAAGCCAAAAATAAGTAAATAAGACATAAATAGAATAGATGTGAAGGTGGAGAGAGAAGCACACAGGTTAGATCATCGGCCCATGTCATTGGCCCACTTCTTCTGCTGCACGTGGGACTGAATAAGCCCAGTCCCCCAGATTGGTGTATGTGTTAGTAAAAGTATATTGTTACTAAGTTTTGGTGAGGTTTGTTGCATGGCATTACTGAGGCCATTGCTGAGTAAGGCAGAATGCATGAGATTCAAGGGGAAATTATGAATTCGATTTTGAAATGCCAAACTTGAGAGAGCTGTGAAAGAGCCAAATAGGGATAGTCAGGTAAGAAACTGAATACACAGTTCCATAAAGGTACAGATGAAGTCAAGATAAACCTTTTGGCATCACCAACATACCTGCAGCCCAGTGCTCATTGCAGCATTATTTACAATAGCCAGGATACGGAAGCAATCTAAATGTCCATCAAGAGAGGAATGTATGAAGAAGGTGTGGCACACAGATACAATGGAATATTATTCAGTCATAGAAAGGTACAAAATAATGCCATTTGTAGAGACACAGATGAACCTATAGTGTGTCATACAGAATGGGGTGAGAAAGGGAAAAGCAAGAATCATATATTAATGCATATATGTGCAATCTAAAAAAAATGGTACAGATGATCCTATTTGCAATGCAGAAATAGAGACACAGATATAGGGAACAAATGTATGGCTACCCCATGAGAACTGAGTGTGTAGCACAGGGAACTCTAATTAATGCACTGTGATGACCTAAATAGGAAGGAAGCCCAAAAGGCCAAAAGGGTGGTGAGATATACATATGGCTGATTCATTTTGCTATACTAACACAACATTGTAGAAACTAACACAGCATTGTAAAGCAGCTATACCCCAATACAAATTAATTTTAAAAAAAACAATATTGAATTTGTAACTAAGGGTATGTATGAGACCATCCAGAGGGATGGCATAGAAAGACAGGTAATAACATCCACTTCCCAACCACAGAATCCTTCACCATTTTGAGGTCAGGAGGAGTCTTCAAAGAAGAAAGAAATGGGACTAAATGATGATAAGAAAACAGAGGGCATGGGAGCACAGCATATAAGGGAGTAAATATTTTTTCAAAGAAGCCAAGAACGGTCAACACTGTCCAACATTAATATGAGGCTTCATTAGTTTCCTATTTCTTTTCGAACATACTCTACTTGGTGGCTTAAGATAATTAAAAAATTATCTTACAGTTTGAGAGATCAAAAATCTGCAATGAGTCTGATGAATCAAAGTTACAGTGTCAGCAAATTTTTTTTTTTTTTCTGGAATCTGCAGGGTAGAATCAGTTTCTTTGCCTTTCTCAGCTTGCATCCTCAAATCTCTGACCTTTCTTCCCCTCTCTTTTACTTAGGGGAGTCCTTATGATTACATTAGGCCCAAGTTGATAAAAATCAAGATAATTTCTCCATCTGATTAGCAACCTCAGACCCATCTGCGACCTTAATGTTCTCTTTGCCCCTTACAGCATATTTCCAGGCACCAGGAATTAGGAAAGAGGCAGCTTTGGGAGACCACTATTCTGTATAACACAGACACCAAATAGTGCTTTGCTTCTCAAGAAAATGGGTAGATATTTCTGGGAAAGTGTAGTTTTTAGTGTTAGTTAGTTCCCCCCAAAATTAAGAGACCATCTCTCTTGTGTACAGAATTACATGAGACGTTTGAGGAATCAGAAAAAAGAAACTAACCGTAAAAGAAATCCTCTTCAGTTACTTTTTTTTTAAGCCACTCAGCATGTAAGACCCTAGTTTCCCCACTAGGGATCGAATCCATGCCCTCTGCACTGGAAGTGTTAAGTCTTAACCACTGGACCACTGGAGAAGTCTGGTTACTTGTTTTAAATAACTGAGGATTTCCAGCCATGTGAGGAATAAGACAGCATAGAAGAGGAGGATCCATATGGACAAAAAGGACATCAGGAAAACAAAGGTTATCCACAGAACATTAGAACTTTTAAAATGATTCTAATCCATATTCTCAGAGATATTTGAGAAAGGATCACATTAATAAGATAACCAGAGCTTGATAAAAGGGATTCCCTGATGGCTCGGTGGTAAAGAATCTGCCTGCAATGCAGGAGATTCAAAATACATGGATTCAATCCCTTGGTCAGGAAGATCACCTGGAGAAGGAAATGGCAACCCACTCCAGTATTCATGCCTGGGAAATCCCATGGACAGAGGAGTCTGGTGGGCTAGAGTTCATGGGGTTGCAAAGAGTCAGACATGACTTAGCAGGTAAACAACAAACTTGATATAATAGGATTAGTCAGGAGATAAGAGAGAGTATTCATGCAAATTTCTAATGTGATGGCTGAAATTTTAAAAAAAAAATTGAATAGTATGGAATTTTCTGAGGAAAATATGCCAGAACAATAACAGAAGCAAAGAAAAATACACAAGATAAAAGTAAAATAATATAAAATAAAAGTTGATCTTAGAGATTAACTCAGAAGTGTCATCTTCCCTCTGAAAGAGTTCTAAAAGAGAAGAGATAACATACAGGAGAATTTTTTTTTAAGTACTACAGGATAGTAGAGCAATGGCTTTCAAGTTTTAAGGAAAAATGGTATTTTGGACTTAAAATTCAATACCTAGTCAAAATACTAAGTATAAGAGCAAATTAAAAATAATTTCTGGACATAAAAGGAATCAGAACATTTGTCTTCTGGTGGAAGAAAATCTTTACTATACATGCGAACAAAACAAAAGAGCATGCTATCAGAGGGGCCTGTTAGATTAACTCACAAGTGATCAAAGAGGTTGTGCTCTCCCTCTCTCCTTAGGCGGAGCAGTTTCCTAGTGTTTCTTCATCTAGATAAGCCATGTAACTGTTCTTGTCAATGATCAGAAGTCACGTGTGCCACTTCTGACCCAAGATTAGAAGCACAGATTAGATGTGCCTCCTAAGAAATCTGTATGCAGGTCAAGAAGCAACAGTTAGAACCGGACATGGGACAACAAACTAGTTCCAAATTGGGAAAGGAGTACATCAAAGCTGTATATTGTCACTCTGCTTATTTAACTTATATGCAGAGTACATCATGAGAAACTCTGGACTGGAAGAAACATAAGCTGGAATCAAGATTTCTAGGAGAAATATCAATAACCTCAGATATGCAGATGACACCACCCTTATGGCAGAAAGCACGGGGAACTCTTGATGAAAGTGAAAGAGGAGAATGAAAAAACTGGCTTAAAACTCAGCCATTGAGAAAACTAAGATCATGGCATCCAGTCCCATCACTTCATGGCAAATAGATGAGGAAACAGTGGAAATAGTGAGGGACTTTATTTTCTTGGGCTTCAATATTGCTGCAGATGGTGACTGCAGTCATGAAGTTAAAAGATGCTTGCTCCTTGGAAGAAAAGCTATGACAAACATAGACAGTGTGTTAGAAAGCAGAGACATCACTTTGCCAACACGGTCTGTATAGTCAAAGCCATGGTCTTTCCATTAGTCATATATGGATGTGAGAGTTGGACCATAAAGAAGGCTGAGTACCGAAGAACTGATCCTTTCAAATTGTGGTGTTGGAGAAGACTCTTGAGAGTCCCTTGGACTGCAAGAAAATCAAACCAGTCAATCCTAAAGGAAATCAACACTGAATATTCTTTGGAAGGACTGATGCTGAAGCTGAAGCTCCAATACTTTGGTCACTTGATGTGAAGAACTGACTCATTGGAAAATACTTTCTACTTTGATGCTGGGAAAGATTGAGGGCAGGAGGAGAAATGGGTGACAGAGGATGAAATGGCTGAATGGCATCATGGACTCAATGGACCTGAGTTTGAACAAACTCCAAGAGACAGTGCAAAAGGGAAACTTGGCGAACTGCAGTCCATGGGGTCACAAAGAGTCGGACACAACTTAGTGACTGAGCAATAATAACAACAGTGACAATAGAAGAAATAAAGCCATAAACAGTCTGCTACGTAGTTGAACTCTGAAAGAAATGGGAAGTGGCAAGAATTTTTACTTACTACTGACTTTCAATTGTTCAAAGAAGGTGCATATACTACTTTTATACCATCAACCAAAACTGAGAGAGCGGAGACAAAACAGGTGTGTGTGAGGAAAGGGTGGATAAAGATTTCAGTTTAAACTTGTTGAGTCACTTATTTGAAATCTGTGGATCAAACACAAGCATTTACTGTAAGCTCTCTGATAGTGGGATTATAGAAATAAACTTAATACACAATGGAGGGCTTTCGTGTACTCACTTTGAAATTTGCATTTTTCTTTTGGAAGGAATTTTGTTTTCAAAGTTTTTTTTTGTTCTCGAATGTATCCACTTCTTTGACTGAGAGTCATTATGTTTAAAAAGCCAAGAAACCAGTAATTTTTCCATTACTTATCATAAAAATCTTATTTTAACTCATATTTTCTTGTGTCTTCTCAAGTACTTATGTTACTTAAATAGGTTATAAAAACAATGGAATTCTTGGATTGGAAAATTTCCTACAGTTTCTTAAAGTCACATTTCACGAACTTGGTTTGTCTTTCAATTAATAGGCTCCTTCCTAAGCCTTTACTTCATAAACAGCACAGCAAGCAATAATTCATTGATCTTATCCAAGGAAAATTGCACAACAGAAAGATGGAAATACAGTCCTCACCTTGGCAGAGACAGAGTGCTTGGATTACAGGAGTATATTTGGTAGTGATTAAAGGGCTGATAATACAAGCCACAAAAGTGGAATAAAATTGCCTAGGCAGAGAGCAGAGGGAAATGAGATGAGAATTAAGAACAAAAAACCAGAAAATGCTCACACATGAAGACACAGAATTAAGGAGAATAAAGCATAAAGATTAAGGTGTTGTTTGATGGAATAAGTGCAAAGTCACTATTTTCAATTACTCAAAGGCAGAGACTCTCACTGAATTTTTTTTTTAATTATTTTATATCAGAGTATAGTTTAACACTTCCCTTGAAACTCACCTGGTAAAGAATCTGCCTACAATGCATGAGATGCTGTTTTAATTCCTAGGTTGGGAAGACCCCTGGAGAATGGATAGGCTACCCACTCCAGTATTCTTGGGCTTCCCTGGTGGTTCAGATGGTAAAGAATCCACCTGCAATGCAGAAGACCTGGGTTCAATTGTTGGGTTGGGAAGATCCCCTGGAGGAGGGCATGGTAACCCACTCCAGTATTCTTGCCTGGAGAATCCCCACAGACAGAGGAGCCTAGTGGACTGCAGTCCATGGGGTTGCAAAGGGTCGGACATGACTGAGACATGACTGAGTGACTAAGCACAGCACATAGTTTAACAATGTTGGGTTAGTTTCAAGTTTACAGCCCAGTGACTCAGTTATACATATACATATGTCCCTTTTCTAATTCTTTTCCATTTAGGTTATTGCAAAGTATTAAGCAGAGTTTACTGTGCTATTCAGTAGACCCTTGTTGGCTATCTATTTTAAATGTAGCAGTGCATGCATGATTGGCTTTTTAAAAAGAATTGCTTTCATCTGTGGCTGCACTGGGGCTTCACTGCTGCATCGGGCTTCCTCTAGCTGTGGCCAGTAGGGGCTACTCTCTCATTGCAGGTGCAGGATTTTCATTGCAGTGGCTTCTCTTTTTGTAGGACAGGGGTTCCAGGGTGCACAAGCTTCAGTAACTGGGGCTCCCAGGCTCTAGGGAACAGGGTCAGTAGTTGAGGTGCAAGAGCATAGTTACCCCGAGGCATGTGGGATCTTCCAAGGGCAGGGATCAAATCTGAGTCCCCAGTTTTGGCAGATGGATGCTTAACCACTGGACCACCAGTGAAGCCCCATGACTGACTCTCTATGATCCCACTAGTCACTAGACTAACAGCTATTAAATGAGATAAGAAGTGAAAAAGGCAGAACGGATGAAGACATAGAGAAAACTAGATCCAAGATAAGCTAGTAGATCCAAGATAAAAATAACTCTGCTGAATGAAACTGTCTTTCTTAGGTAGGACTTTCCCTGGTAGATCTGACAGTCAAGAACCTGTCTGCAGTGCAGGAGATCCGGATTTGATCCTTGTGTTGGGAAGATCCCCTGGAGAAGAAAATGGCCATCCACTCCAGCATTCTTGCCTGGAGAATTACATGGACAGAAGAGAGCCTGGCTGGTTACAGTCCTTGTGATCACAAAGAGTCAGACATGACTGAGCAACCAATACACTTTGTCCCCTCTGCACCAGGCAACTTAGAGTTCTTTCTTTATAGTACATGCTTAACAGAGGGAAGAGGGACTGAAGAAATGAAATTCAGTCTGGGATGAGCACAAAGGGGAAGAGATAAAAGGGTTGATGGAGGGGGGGTTATGAACTAAGAACAATTTAGGAACATAACATTTGTATTTCTGTTGCTGGCCTCAAACCCCAGAATCACAGTTATTTGCAATATATAAAATGGTACAAGCAACCAAGAAGGCTCCAACATGAGGACCCAATATGGATATTCCCCAAGCATTCTTAGTTTCTAGAGTCACACTGTCTTTTAAGATATTCCATGGCATATTAAAGTCTGTCTCAGACAGCACAATCTGTAGGCAAAAATTGCTAGAGTTTCACTAATGTCTTAAGAAAATGATCCTGCATTATGATGTTAACAGAAACAACAAATAGATCTGTTCTTTAGTTTAAGGGAAGGGACTTAGCAGAAACATGAAGTCATTGTTTTCCTTAGGTCATTCAACTGGACAGGATGAATAATTAGCGTGAATACAACCATTTCACCTCTTAGGTGCTAAAGCCAACTTAAGCGTATGCAGGCAACGGACTTCCCTGGTGCTCCAGTGGCTAAGACTCCATGTTCCCAACGCAGGGAGCCTGGATTTGATTCCTGGCCGGGGAATTAGAGCCCACATGTGTCAACTAAAGATCATGGCATGCTGCAAGCCAGCACAGCCAAAGTGTAGCTAAGGCCCAGCACAGCCAAGTAAATAAATAAGCATATTTTAAAGAGTATGTGTGCAAAAGCTGCTTTCATTTCCCCCAACTCTCTAAATGCATGAGCGTGGGTCAGACTACAGTAATATCAGAAAAGCAGCAGGACAACAGGGTCTGCATTAACTACAAAACTTCTTGGTGTGTTTCCTTTCAGGAGAAACGGGCTGATTTCTAACCAGAGGTGGGGGCCAGGAGAAAGCACTATAGTGCAGAATTGATTAATCTCATGAAGCTAAAGGTACTTTCCTTCAGGCATGGGCCATTCCCAGCCAGATAAAATTTTCATAATCTTCATCCTTCTGTGAGTTCCCTTGAGTTCTTGGGATTTGCATTTATCTGTATTTTGAGACACACACACAGAGGGGTCACTCTTACATCTTCCTCACTCTTGCAAACGTCAATCATTCAACTGTTTTCAAGGGAGAATGGATATTCAGGTAGACAGTGCTTCAGCACTCATCTTTGGGGTCCACGTATATAGCTAACACAGGATTGAGAAAAAGCACAAAAGTAGGGAAAGATTAGCACTGAACAGACCATGAGAAGGACACTCGTCTACAGTATGAGCTAGAACAAGAAAGAAGAGCCTTGCTTCATTTGACCTCAGTTGGAACCAAGCATGACAGGTAACTCAAATTTGTCACCATTCTACACATGCGTGCATGCTAAGTCACTGCAGTTAGTCTGACTCTTTTTGACTCTATGGACTGTAGCCCACCAGGCTTCTCTGTCCATGGAATCCTCCTGGCAAGAATACTGGAGTGGGTTACCAAGCCCTCCTCCAGAGCATCTTCCCAACCCAGGGATCAGACCTGCACCTCTCTTCTGTCTCCTGCATTGACAGGCAGGCATTTTACCACTAGTACTACCTAGGAAGACTGTCACCGTACGACACACCTTCACAAATGACCATGTAAGCATCCTGAGTATTGATTTTGGTGTTTCAGTACATTTTAGCAAGTAGATCAGTTTGCAAATATGCAATCCATGATGAATGAGGATCAGTTGTAATTGCAAAAAATAAAACCCTTCTAATAGCTATTGTTGAATCACTGCAAACAAGTCACCATCCTAAACTCGAGGTATTTGTTGTTGTTATTCAATCGTGAAGTTGTATCCAACTCTTTGCAACCCTATGGGCTGCAGCTTACCAGGCTTCCCTGTCCATCACCAACTCCCAGAGCTTACTCAAACGCATGTCCATTGAGTTGGTGATGCTATCCAAGCATCTCATCCTCTGTCATCCCCTTCTCCTGCCTTCACTCTTTCCCAGCATCAGAGTCTTTTCCAATGAGTCAGTTCTTTGTATCAGGTGGCCAAAATATTGGAGACTTAGCTTTAGCATCAGTCCTCAGGTACTCCTCGTAGGAATCCACCAAGACAGGAATGATTCTGTCCCATATCCTAGACAAGAAAACTATAGACCCAGAGCCTGAGCCCCTTCCCGCTGAGAAGTGGGACCAGCATTCAAGCACCAGCTGTATGACGCAGAACCCAGGCTCTAAACCACCTCCCTTGATGCAGAACAAGTCCACAGGTCTTTTGCTCAGCCTGGCCCACCCATCGGTTTGCTTTCCTAAGTAAAATAATCATATTCCTGAGGTTGAATTAATTTGAACACTCCCTGAGGGGACAGAGTGAGACTAGAATCAGTTTTTTGTTTTAAATGGCAATTATTTCTTTCTTCTTGCCAAATACAGACGACAGCTACTACGTGCAGGGCCATGCCACCCAGGGCGGGGGCAGGGGGTTTACCAAGCCTGTGAGTAACCAGCAGCTGCGGAAGTGATGAAAGCTGCTGACTCTGGGACCCCTCAGCCCACATATACACTACTGAAGAAGTTCAATTCACATTTAATGAAGTGTGTTTTCCAGCTAACACATGGGCATCTCTGGACCTCGGTCGTCATGTCAGTACAGTGATAGAAGGGGTGGTGTGAAGCCCGATGGTGAAGTGGTGGAACCCCTGCCCAGGCTGATCGTGTTCTCTGCACCGTCTTCCCTCTGCCCCATCTTCCTTCCCCAACCCCTACAGCTCTGGATGTAGGACAGGCATATTCATTCCGTATCTCAAGAAAAGAACCAAATTGTCAGGGAAATTGTGACACCACTGATAAAGAACAAAAATTTAGACCAAAAAAAGAAGTCTGACCATGTATTTGTGAACATGGAATGAACCATCTGAAATGTGTTTTCAAGACTATTTAAAGACGCGAAGGGATTTTTGCATTTTGACTTCACAGCCCTACAGGAAAGGCTTCCCTATCTCCAATTCACGGAGGTTTTGAGAGGGTCATTTATTTCCCTCCCATCACATGACTGATAAGCAAGAGAGGCAGAACTGGAATCACATTTTCTGGGTCCTCATCCAGTGCTCTTCCTTCTGCCTTAGGACCAGTCCAAGAAAGGAGCAGTGCATCCCAGACTCATGGCTCAGCACAAGCAAAGGCATGCAGGCTGATCCATCACCACCACTCAGCAGCTGATTGCTCTTCCTTTCCTTGGCAGATTTTGTTGACTCCTGCAATGCATCAGGGGTATAATACCATGGCAACATATACACAGCTTCTGATGGCACAAGAAACACACCAAGTAAGCTGTTCACAGTGAAATAGAGGGCCCAGGGCATATGCAAGTTTTAGGTGAGCAAGTAACAGGAAGCCCTCACCCCTCCAGGGATCCCAGGGAATGTTCCCTGGGAAAGGGACATTGTGACTGTTACGGGGAAAGCGCAGAAAGAGGCAGCTGATGGAGGAGAAGATACAGGTACAAGAGTCCAAAAGGAGGAAAGATTTTGGAAATTTTGAGAAATTAAGAATCCAGGTAAGTGAAAGAGACAGAAAGAAGACAGGATAGGGGGACACGAGACGAGCCTGGAATGACAGGACCCAAAGGTCTCAGCACAGTGGGCCAGCCACCCGGCCTCTCAGCTGTAGGGGTGCCTGGTTGGGGAGGAAGGCAAGCCCATTAAGCTGCTTAATCTCTCCCCACCCAGGTCATTTCCTCCAGCTACAAATGAATCGCACAGTTTCCTTCTCCCTATCCACATGGCCTGGGTACCAAGGCTTGGAGCAGGGGCCTGTTTTCCAGGTGCGGTCTCACTAGTGCCATATAAAGGGGGATTATTCCCCTTCCTGCAGCTCCACTCTCAGAGCAGGCTGGCCCCAGCAGGGTCAGCTTTCCTCACGGCCAGATCACATTACGAGCTAATATCTAATTTGTAAGTTCTGTGTCACACCTCGGTTTCACAGACCATGGCTTTTAAATGAACATTCACTTCTTCCTCCTTCAAAATTAGCTGAGTGCCCTATGTCCAGAGAAGGAGCTGGGACCGTACAACTGGTCAAATAAACTGGAGAGGCTGGAACAGCTCTCTGACCCCTGGGGTGTAACTTCATCTCTTAGTTAACAATCTGTAAAATGGGGTCTTAATTCTTTCTGCCATTACACTGCTGCATTGAGTCCAAAACAAAGTGGAACATTTAATGCACTGGAATTCACATTCTAATACCAGCACTCCCACCAATCATCTCCCCTGTATTCAGTTTCTCCATCTGTAACATAAACCGAGGATAATCATTAGGCTCTAAGGTCCCCTTTACATATAGCATTTTCTGCTTTGCTGTGTGATTAGTGACTAGAAGATTATTCTAAGCATTCTCAGAACCTAAGAATCAACATTACTATATTACATTGCTACACTTTTGTTAAGTGTCAGAACTACTAAGACGTTTTAGAGATGGAGCAGAGGTTAGGTAAGAGGAGATGACGTTTTGGGAGAGTAGAACGGTCGCTACATCCTTCCATCCATCACTCAATCCCCAGGAAGGGTTAATGCATCTTGACACCCTGAAGGATGACTTTTCTTAGAGAGGTAGATTTAAGAGAAGACCTAATTGTCTGAAAATAATTGGTTGCACTATCCCATTTTCTTTTGAGAATTTCAACAAAAAAAAGTGCTCATCTTCTGGTAGTCCCCAAAGGATTAAAAAATAAATAAAAGAGTGATAAGCATCCTAGAACTGATCTTAACCAACACTGCTGGAGGCAACTCACACCCTGGAAAGTGACCCAGCTGGAGGACAGTGTACAAAGAGCTGCCTCTAGGGCAGGTGGAGACAAACGGGGAATCATTTCCCCTCTAGGGCATCATACCTCCTCTAGGGCAGGTGTGGGATCAAGTTTCCTTAGAAAGCATGCAGCTTATGCAGGAGTATGCCCACACTCATCTCCTCGACTGTCACAGAAGACAAAAGCCTCAACTATGACAGCAGAGCTGTCCAGACTTGAGCCTCCAATGAGTCCATGCTTAGTCGCTCAGTCATGTCTGACTGCAACCCGGTGAACTGTAGCCTGCCAGGTTCCTCTGTCCATGAAATTTTCCCAGCAAGAATACTGCAGAGGGTTGTCATTGCCTCCTGCAGGGGATCTTCCTGACCCAGGGATCTCCTGTGTCTCCTGCACTGCAGGCAGATTCCTTACCATTGAGCTTCCAAGGAAGCTGGACTCCCCAAAAGGCAGATGGGCACAAGGGGCCTCTGCTCATACCAAGGGTCCAGATCCTGATGAAGTTCAGGCAGAGGAGAGGAATCTGCTCCGGTCTCCTTCAGTCACCATAACTTTTCAACTTTAAAGTTAGTCACAGCATAAAAGCTGAGAGTTATGTTTTCTTCGATAAGAATTTTGAAGACTTCAAACCCAGGAGACAGCATCTTAAGTAACCCTGAGAAAACTGCTCCTGGCGATTATTAACTAGAGATACAACTCAGTGGAAGGGGTTTAACTCTTGGTAGCTCTTTTATGATAATTATTGACTCCTAGTCTGAAACAATCTCAAAATAGAATTAAATGCATTCAGTTATATTTTTTTCTATTAAAATCTAATTTACTTTTCTGAAATGTTAAATATGCTTCTAGAATCTTGTTTAAATAACTTTTAAGTTGGCTTTTCCTTGGTTTGGGTCTACAACTAGAGGCTAGACCATCAATATTCTGAATTCATTCCTCCTATTTGTGAACTCCTACAGCAGAGGTATTGGAATTAAAAATAATAATTTACAAGAGAAATGTAAACATCCTTTGGGAGTTGAGTCACAGAAGCACTAAGTGATATTTATAGTATATATTTTGCTGTTGTTGCTGCTAAATCACTTCAGTCGTGTCCAACTCTGTGCAACCCCATAAATGGCAGCCCACCAGGCTCCTCTATCCCTGGGATTCTCCAGGCAATATTGCAGTGGGTTGCCAGTTTTTCTCCAATGCATGCATGCTAAGTCGCTTCAGCCATGTCCGACTCTGTGCGACCCTATGGACAGCAGCCAACCAGGCTCCTCTGTCCATGGGATTCTCTAGGCAAGAATACTGGAGTGGGTTGCCATTCCCTTCTCCAAATATATATTTTACATACTTTATAGTTGTAAGCATTCAGTAAAGGTGTATTAAAATGTAAATGCATTTAAATAAAAGGATTTTTAGAAATCTAGCGACTGAGCAACTTCACTTTCACTTTTCACTTTCATGCATTGGAGAAGGACATGGCAACCCACTCCAGTATTCTTGCCTAGAGAATCCCAGGGACTGAGGAGCCTGGTGGGCTGCCATCTATGGGATTGCACAGAGTTGGACATGACTGAAGTGACTTAGCAGCAGCAGCAGCAGCATTAATAAATTCCATCAGACAAGAAGCTCTGTCACTTTTATTTACAACTATATACTGAGTATTTTTCAGGGCACACTCAGATATTTGGGGAAAATACGGATGGATGATGATCGATGAAAATAGAACGTAAATTCTGGTATGTACCAGATACACTCATTTAATGAAGGAATATTAAAATATAATAATAATAAGACAAAACCTTTACTCCTAGTTCTGGTAATATTTTAAAATTCTAGAATTATGTTGCTCTGATTGATGGTAGATTATGACATATATCTTTAAGAAAAATGTGCCTTCAACTAGAACAAAAGCATCTTGGTACCTCACTTTGACCAAACCATTTTTGATAGACTGTTCTTCATGTAACTATCTCAGAGCTTATAACCTTGGTATAATCTTCACTTTGGGGTACTGAATCTCTTTGCATAGTATGTATCTGACTTTCTTGTGACCCCATGGACTATAGCCCTGCAGGCTCCTCTGTCCATGGAATTTTCCAGGCAAGGATAATGGAGTGGGTTGGCATTTCCTACTCCATAGACATGCCTTATTATTTTAAATGACAGAATTTTCTCCCTTGTTTTTTGTATCAGTTCAGTTCAGTTCAATGGCACAGTCCTGTCTGACACTTTGTGATCCTGTGGACTGCAGCATGCCAGGCTTCCTCTTCCATCTCAGAGCTTGCTCAAATTCATGTCCATTGAGTTGGTGATGCCATCCAACCATCTCATCCTTTGTCATCCTCTTCTCCTGCCTTCTATCTTTCCCAACATCGTGGTCTTTTCTAATGAGTCAGTTCTTCTCATCAAGTGGCCAAAGTATTGGAGATTTAGCTTCAGTCCTTCCAATGAATATTCAGGACTGATTTCCTTTAGGATGACTGATTCTATCTCTTAGCAGTCCAAGGGACCCTCAAGAGTCTTCTCCAACACCACAGTTCAAAAGCATTAAATCTTTATTTTTTTGAATATGCATGCATTAAGTGCAATTCTATATTTTGAAGAATCCCTTCATTGTTTAATTTTCTGTGGAGCATCCAGTGAAGACAGGAAGAGTATATAACCTCTTACGTAGTTAAATGCTACCAGAGAGGCTGAAAGAAAAAAGATACTGGGCATTTCCAAAGCATCTCTTCTGAAAGTGCTCAGGTTGACATTGATTAAAATAGCACAATTACAAAATGTATGAAAGAAGGTAAACTGGGACCAGCAAAAATATTTTGATCCCTCAAGTGAGCACAATTTTGGATGCCATGATTTTCATGCATTCTAGACCTAGCTGAAGGTTATCCCAATTTGAACAAATCATCATATTTTCACATTAAAGACTGGACTTTAGATAGGTCATTCAGAACTATCAGGAGTGGTATTTCTGTAATATAGGTGATCTTTTCTTAATTACAATGCTGGGCTCTCTAGGGCTGTGTGTTTTAGAAAATAGCTTTCTTAAATTGCTTTTTCTATATCAATGAAAGAAACAAACTTTGCTAAATATTTGTTGTTGCTGTTTTTGTTGTTATTCAGTCACTAAGTTGTGTCCAACTCTTTGCAACCCCATGAACTAAAGCACACCAGACTCCTCTGTTTTTCACTGTCTCCTAAAGTTTGCTCAAATTCTTATCTATTGAGTTGGGCTAAATATTTAGATTCTATGCATGTGTGTATATTATAGATATATAGGTATCCTGCAAACAAAGCAAAACATGGGATTACCTGCTTCTTAGAGTATAAATATACCTGCCCCTTCATCTTTTTTCATTTCTGTATTGAAATATTATGCACATATTATAAAACTTACTCTTTTAAAGTACACAGTTCAGGGATAGTATATTCACAGAATTCTACAACTACCAAAGCTTTAGAACACTGTCATCACTCCTCAAAAAAACTTCATACCTATCGGCAGCCATTCCCCACCTCCCAGTTGATATTGCAAGCCCCTGGAAGCCATAAATACACTTTTTGTCTCTATCAGTTCAATTCAGTTTGGACACAGTTGCTCAGCTGTATCTGACCCCATTAACTGCAGTGCACCAGGACTCCCTGTCCATCACTAACTCATCAAATTTACTCAAATTCATATCCATTGAGTCGGTGATGCCCTCCAACCATCTCATCCTCTGTTGACCCCTTCTCCTCCTGCCTTCAGTCTTTCCCAGCATCAGGGTCTTTTCCAGTGGGTTGGCTCTTCTAGTCAATTCTAAAAATCAGTCTTGAATAGTCACTGGAAAGACTAATGCTGAAGCTGAAACTCCAATACTTTGGTGACCTGATGTGAAAAACTGATTCATTGGAAAAGACCCTGATGCTGGGGAAGATTGAAGGCAGGAGGAGAAGGGGTCGACAGAGGATGAGATGGTTGGATGGCATCACCGACTCAATGGACATGAGTATGAGCAAGCTCCAGGGGTAGGTGATGGACAGGGAAGCCTGGCGTGCTGCAGTGCATGAGGTCACAAAGAGTTGACATGAGTGAGCAACTGAACTGACCTGAACTGAAGAGACTCTAAACTTTACAGAGAATGAGCACAGAGGTCATTAATATCTCATCATGACTTTAATGCCACCAAATGGCACAATAGTCACATTTAACATATGGTGGTTAACATTAATTGAAAACCTTTGTTGTAGTTTTTCAGTCTCTAAGTCATGTCTGACTCTTTGTGACTTCATGGACTGCAACACGCAAGGCTCCTTCATCCTCTACTATCTCTCGGAGTTTGCTCAAACTCATGTCTATTGAGTCAATAATACTAATTAACCGTCTCACCCTCTGTCACCGCCTTCTCCTCTTGGCCTCAATCTTTCCCAGCATCAGGGTCTTTTCCAGGGGGTTGATTCTTCGCATCAGGTGGTCAAAGTACTAAAGCTTCAGCTTCAACATCAGTCCTTCCAATGAATATTCATAGTTGATTTCCTGTAGGATTGGCTGATTTGGTCTCCTTGCCGTCCAAAGGACTCTCAGAAATCTTCTCCAACACCATAGTTCAAAAGCATCAATTCTTTGGCTCTCAGTTTTTTATGGTCCAACTCTCACATCCATACATGACTACTGAAAAGACCATAGCTTTGACTAGATGGACGTTTATTATTGTACTGAGCACCTACTATGTGTCAAAACTGTTCTAAGCATTTAATTCCCATTAACTAAACAAACATTCCCCCCAAAGGGATGGAGTTCTCATTTCATCCCTATGAAGTAGATAGTAATCTCCATTTTAGAGCAGAGAAACTGAGGCACGGAGAGTTTAAGCATCGTTTTCAACTCTGCACAAGTTGCTAAGAGACAAACCCAAGAGTCTAAATTTGATCGTGTGTTCTCAGGTATGTGGATCTTTTCACTAGGAGGGTTTTGAACGTGGAAGGTGAGAGCCATCTATGCAGCCAGCCTACCTGGACTCAAAGTCTGCTTCTGTAAGAGGTACAAGCTGGGCAACGATAGGTAAATTGCTTAACTTCTCTGTGTCTCATCTATAATTGGTGGTGGATATAGCACCTACCTTAAGGAGTCACTGTGAGGAGTAAACACAACCCTATTTACAACATTTAGCACCCTTTGTCTCCCACAGCAAATGGTCAACAAGTGCTTCCAAGCTGGAGCTGATTTCTTTTGAAATAGGTTCTGCATTTGAAATATAGTCAAAAGTAAAAAAAAAAATAGTTTAATACATATGCTCAGTCGCATGCCTTATGAAGCCATGTTAGTCCTCAACAGATTTCTATTCATTATTTTTACTCCTTCTTTCACTCATTTGCTCACTGTCTTATGGCTCCAGCAAAATGATTTGAACCTCCACCATGAGCTGAATCCTGTACACAAGTTCTCATATCTAATCTTTATTTTTTTTTAATGCAAATTTTATTGTCTTCCTTTTTCTGGTGAGGAAGTGGAGACTCAGAGACACTGATGACAGTATCAGAAGGTGGAATCCAAGAGAATAGGATTCCTTCTCCCACCAAAAAAACATTTACTTTTCTCTATCAGATTTTAGAATGAGCATGAGTTGAGCAAACACAACTGACCACGAGGTCTTCTTCCACCAGTTAAGAGGTATTGACCTTCAGCAAGTGAGTTTAGTTGCTCAGTAGTGTCTGAGTCTTTGCAACTCCATGGACTGCAGCACTCCAGGCCTCCCTGTCCACCACCAACTCCCGGAGTTTACTCAAACTCACGTCCATAGAGTCAGTGATGCCACCCAACCACCTCATCCTTTGTCGTCCCCTTCTCATACCTTCAATAGACTATCTAAGTCTCAATTTCTTTATTTATAGAATAGTAATGGCGATATCTACCTTTCATAGTTGCTGTGTAATGAACTTTCTGTAACGGCATGTCAAAGGATCCAACAAACGGTTAGCTTTGTTGTTATCATTTGTATTTGTTCATGATTTCTTTGAAAAACTTAGCCTGCTCTTTCTAATGGAACATTAATATGCACCTTGTGTAGAATGCATTAGGGAAAACTTTTCATCTAAGTTTTTTTAATATAAATGATGAAAAGGTAGCCTGAAATATTTTACACATCTGTTACAAAACCTCTGGGAGTTGTCTGGAAGAAAAGACTTGAATCCAAAACAGGTGGCTGGGAAGGACATATTGGTCTGTGTGAAAGGCTGGACTTTCCTCAAAAGCTCACACTCTAAGGGAAAACTCCAAGGGAACTGTGAGAAGCAGTAATTAATGACTACAAACGCTGCTTCCAGTCCTCGTGATTAAGTTTCTGTACAGAGCCATAAAGAAATCAGTTCCACATTTCATATTCTCTTGCTAACCCCAAAGTATCATTAACCAACAAGAGTGAAGTCCTACTAAAGCATGAGTTAAATGCACTAGGCACTTTATGTGCTTATCTCATTTTTATCCATACAACAAATGCCATGGGTTGAATTATCTGCCCCAGATCTAATTCATATGTTGAAGACTTAACCCTCAGTGATCTTGTTTCGGTATAAGGTCTTTGCAGACATAATTAGCTAAGATGATGTCATCAGAGTCTGCCCTAACCCAATCTATGTCTTTCAAAAAAAGTGAAATTTGGACACAGACCTGCACACAGGGAAAATATCATGTAAAGATGAAGGCAGAGATCAGGGTGATAACTCTACAAGGCAAAGAACACCAAAGGTTGCCAGTAAACCACCAGAAGCGTGAAGAAAGGAATGGAACAGATTTTTCCTCAGAGCTGTCAAAAGAAAGCAACCCAGCCAACACTTTGATCTTGGACTTCCAGCTTCTAGAAGTATGAGACAATACATTTCTTTTGTCTAACCCACCCAGCTTATTGTACTTTGTTATGGCGGCCCTAGCAGTGCAGCAACAATCCACAGAGGGAAGTGTTAATTTTTCCACTTTTTGAAAGCTTATGCTTAGGATATTTGTTTGTCTTTCCCAAGGAACCAGAGTGAGTGATTGACAAAGCTGGTTGGAGAGCCTTATTCCAAAGTCCATGCTGCTGGGCATTGTGGGTTCCATTTTCTATCTTCCTTCTAATCTTTATGAAGAGAAAGGGCATCCCTTGCTATAATGTTGTGGCAGAGCAACACTTTCTCAGAATCCAGGTATGTTTTGTAGAATACTCATTCACACCCATAAAGACTATTGACCTACCCTAGTGAGAAACATCACATACATGCATGCTAAGTCGCTTTGGTTGTGTCTGACTCCTTGCAACTCTATGTATTGTAGCCTGCCAGACTTTTCTATCCACAGGATTCTCCAGGCAAGAATACCGGAGTGGGTTGCCATGCCCTCCAGGGGATCTTCCTGACCCAGGGATCGAACTTGGGTCTCTTAAGTCTCCTGCTTTGGCAGGTAGGCTCTCTTACTACTAGCACCACCTGACCACACTTGGATAATAGTAACAAACATTTAAACAGTACTTCATAGCACTTCCTGGGGTTGGCTTAAGTTTTTGTAGAACTCCTGCAAGGAGATGTTTTAATCCCAAAAAAGGAACACAAAGAGACTGTGGGATTTGCCAAAGCAAGACAATGAGTATGTGGACAAGCCAGCACTAGAACCAAAGATTTCACATCCAGCACGTTGTCTTCTTACCGTAAACACAAGCTTTACTTGCTTCTTTTGCACCCAATATGTTTACTTCTTACCTGGTAAGCAAGCGGAGTACTGGGTAGCCAGGGTTCCCTACTGGCAAAGAGCATGGCCATTGGTGTTGGACAGATGAGTCCAATTTTCAGTTACGTTCAGAAAGATCCTTAATCAGATGAACTGTAAAATGGACTGCTGTGAATGGAGATTAATAAAATCAGCTGTAAAAGGTGTTCCACAGACAGTCCCACAGAAGAAGTCACATTGCACTTTTCAAAAGAATGCCTGGTGTAATCCCAGCTTCATCGTTTATTCAGAGTTCTATCTTGAGCTCTCTTCAGCTTCCTTTACTTACATGCTAACTCATATGTACTAAGGTTGCTGTGTCGCACGCATGGATGCAATACCACTTTTGCGTTTTAACTTCTATGTGTACACAAGCAATTAGGTATAAAGTGTCTGAAGAGCTGTTTTAAATGTGCAGAATAGAGAAGATATTAAATATTTGCTTAATGACTGAAAACTGCTATACCCCACCCAATCCTGAGACTTAAAATCACCTGTCATGATAAACATAAACAATAGGTTTCAACTAAACAATATCTACCTTGGTGAGAAAAAGGAAGAGAGAGTCCATTTATTCAAAAACACTAGAAACCATAACCATGTCTTAGTTTTAATTTTAGCTAAGATCCAAAAGTTTCTTTGCAAAAACCCTCTGGGCACTTTCTTTTAAGTTAACTGTGAAATTAATTTTAAATCCTCTCATCCCCTATTTCAATATTACTACAAATAAAACATGCTTTAAATCACATTCCTATGCAAATACTTTTTAGGATACATATATGGATTTGTCTCCAAGGAATTCTAATAAATCTGCTGAAATTATGTCTAATATTATGGATTTGATATCTGATAACTGGAGATGCTAGGAAGACACATCTTGTAGTTTTCCTTTGGAAACTAACCTCAAATGATACACCGAGTGTTCAAAGTCAATACCCATTAATGCTTGTACATATGGTATTAATTCCACATTAATTCTGTCAAAAGTGATATCATAGTTAGAAGTTCCAAATGATGACATCACTAAAACAACTCGGTTTTCATGAGTGTGGGACCAGTCAGTGCCAAAATCCAGTTCAATCTATTCATCTGTCTATTCTGACAAGTTCAGTTTAATTAGTTCAGGGCCTCATAATGAACAAGAGACTGGCTTTCTGTCCAACTGCCAGAGCCATTTCTATTCTCTTCAACTTAAGTGCCAAATGCTTACACTGCTTTGCCCAATTTATACCTTTGCCTATAATTACTGGTCCCCAAGGTGTGATTGTCCTTTTTCATAAGAGTTTGTGCAGCTGCCAACATGAAGTTGTAAATAAATTGTAATACCGTTGCTATGAGGTGTAAAAATCCCACAGCTCATATCCAGAGCCTTGTATAATAAACTCAAGTAAACATTCCATTTCCTGCAAGTGATTGTGGTCTGTGACTAGATTTAGAAAACAGGGCACTAAGTCATCTTTCTTTAATGAGTCGTTGAAAACAAAGTCGTATCCCATGAAACCAAAACCTGTCCTTGACAAAAACAAATAGCTTATTTGTAAAAGACCCTCCAAAAGGGGCAAATTTTTCTGTAGCTCATGGTCTGAGTTCCATTTTCCAGTTGCAAAGTGTTTAAACAATAGTAACTCCACTCACCCAACAGCACCCACTACCAGTGAAATGCAAGAGACTGGTTTTCTAAAAGAGATATAATATGTTACAGGAGAAAAGAAAATAGAATACCGAGGGACCCAAGTTTATGGTTTATCCTTCTACTTATTAGCTGGTGACTTGGGTCTTCTAAAACCTCTGGCCTCAGGGTTTTTGACTGTGACTTAGGGGAAAAGATGGCTACAAAATGATGCTGATGTTGATGCTGGTGTCATGAAATGCGATACACACAAAGCTCCTAGCAACATTTCAGGAAGTGCCACAGACCTGGTCATCTCCTCTTCCTTTTTCTCTGGAGTAGGTGAAATACTCCGCATTTCCTGGTTTCCACTGGACCATCTCTTAGCTCCAGGAGTTGGCGATAGACAGAGAGCCCTGGTGTGCTGCAGTCCATGAGGTCACAAAAAGTCAGACACAACTGAGTGACTGAATGGAAGTGAACTGAACTGATCTCTTAGCTTACCGAGAGGAATGTGCCAGAGCCTAGGGCCAGGCCATATTTTTTCCAGCATTACTGTTATTAAAATCTCTAATAATTCTTTCCTTTAAAGTTGCTTCATCTGTGAAAGGTGATCAAGACTGCCAAAATGATACCCTATGAATTCTAGTAATTTCCAATATTTGTTAAAACTATTGGAACTTTCTCATTTTGTCTTTTGAATCAAAAAACGTTTATTGCTTACTTTTCTTGGTTAATTAGAATAGAATTTAAGAAAGTTAACCACTTCACATCAGAATTATATCTTATGGAAATCAGAGACTATGTGTTCGACTTAAACATTAAAAACATTTTATTTACATTTGGACTAATTGCTAGTTAAGATCATTGTGCACCCAATCACAGCTCAGGTCTTATAGTAGAAACTGAATTAAGATTAGTAGTTCATTCTTGTACATGGCAAAGACCGTTAATGCTTCCTAATATACATGGCTGGAAGGGCCACGTGTATTTCCCAGCCTCCCTTGTAGTTGGTTTTCATTTGGGATCATTTGACTAGTTTTAGCCAACAGACCATAGCTGGAAGCAATGTGTATTCTTTCGTTTAAAGGAAGTTGAGGCTAAGTGAGCCTCCTCCATCTGTCTCCTTTTCAGCTACAGAGACCCAGGAAAACATGTACCAGAAGACACTGTCCAAGATGAAGTAGAACAAGATCACAGAATCTGCACCAGTGAGAAATTAAATATTGTAATGCTAATATCAGGTGTGTGATGGTGGTTGTCTTTTGCATTAATTATCCTGTAAGCTTTTTACTAGATCACAGTTCATCTTGCTTTGTGTTCTAGAGAGGTTATGATTGATTTGTCAGCTTTAACTCATCCCTGGGTATCCTTGAGATCACATTCAGTCTTCCCTTAAAGAGTATATGTTCCCAAGTTACCATATGATCCCTTAATACCACTCCTGGGAATATGTCCAGAGAAAACTAATTCAAAAAGGGACATGCACTGAAATGTTCATAGCCACACTATTTACATAGTCGAGACACGGAAGAAACTTAAGTGTCCACTAATAGATGAATGGATGTGGTACATATATATTCAGCCATAAAAAAGAATGAAATAATACTATCTGCAGCAACATGAATGGACCGAGAGACTGTCATACTAAGTCCGACAGAGAAAGACAAATATCATGTTATTGTATCATATCACTTATATGTGGAATCTGAAGTAAATGATACAAATGAACTTGTTTCCAAAACAGAAAGGGATTCACAGACACAGAAAACAAATTTATGGTTACCAGAGGGGACAGTGGTGATGGAGAGGTGAATTAGGAGTGTGAAGTTAACATAGAGAAACTCGTTTGCTCACTCATCTGTGCTCAGTCACTTGCTCATACTCAACTCTTTGCAACTCCATGGACTGTAGCCCCAGAGGTGTTTCTGACCAAGGGATTTTCCTCCTCCAGGGGATTTTCCTGACCCAGGGATCAAACCCATGTCTCTTGTGTCTCCTGTATTGGCAGGTGGATGTTTCTTTTTTACCACTAGTGCTACCTGGGAATAGAAACTACTATATATATAATAAGCAACAAGGACTTAATGTGTGACACAGGGAATTCTACTCAATAGCTTGCAATAACCTATAATGGAAAGGATCTGAAAAAGAATATATATATATATGGGGCTTCCCTGGTGGCTCAGAGGTTAAAGTGTCTGCCTCCAATGCGGGAGACCTGGGTTCGATCCCTGGGTCGGGAAGATCCCCTGGAGAAGGAAATGGCAATCCACTCCAGTATTCTTGCCTGGAGAATCCCATGGACGGAGAATCCCATGGATGGAAAAGCCTAGTAGGTTACAGTCCATGGGGTTGCAAAGAGTTGGACATGACTGAACGACTTCACCTTACCTCACCTCACCTTATATATATGAATCATTTTTTCAGATATCTGAATTACTTTGCTCTACACCTGAAACTAACATACCATTGTAAGTTAACTATACATCAATTTTTTTTAATGTAATGGTGCAACATGAGAAAAAAAATGGTACTTTAAAACTGTGCTTTAAAAAAAGTATACCTTTCTATTAAGCTGTGTTTGATTTTCAAGGCATGTTTCCTATTTACAGTTGTCATGGGAAATTCACCAGACAAGGCATCATTGTGGTAAACCCAGCCTTCTCAAGTGGGTACCACTTTCACTTCTACTTGATCCTACCATGTCTGCTGGGCACCATGTCCCATGGTGCCAGTGTTCGTATTAGTTTCCTGTAGCTGCTGTAACAAATCGCCATGAACTTGCTGGTTTAAAAGAACAGAAATGTATTCTATCACAGTTTCAGACAGCAGAAGTGAGAATGAAGTGGCAGCGTGCTCTGGTGCTTCTAGAGGTGGATTCGTTCTTGCCTCTTCCAGGTTCCCATGGGGCTAACGTTCCCTGGCCCTCTTGCCTTGCACTCTACTTCATCTTCACTCATCCTTCCCCTCCATATGTGTTTTCTCTTTTGTGTATTTCTTATAAGGAAATTTGCCATTGGATGGAGGGCCCATCCAAATCAGCCAGGGTGATCTCTTTATCTCAAGATCCCTAATTTAGCTACATATGGCACCCCATATGGCACTCCAGTATTCTTGCCTGGAGAATCCCAGAGACAGAGGAGCCTAGTGGGCTGCTGTCTATGGGGTTGCACAGAGTCAGACACGACTGAAGCAACTTAGCAGTTAGCAGCATACCTTTTTTTCTAAATAAGGTAACTGTCACAGATTCCAGGAATTGATATTTGAACATCTCTTTTTGGAAACCATTTTTAGGTCTACTAAAATGTCTTTTGTGCTAGGAAGATAAGCAACACTGAACATCCCTCCTCATCTACGTTGCCTTCTAACTGTTGTTGTTCAGTTGCTCAGTCATGTCCGAATCTTTGTGACCCCACGGACTGCAGCATGCCAGGCTTCCCTGTCCTTTTGCCTTCCTCCCGCTTTCACTCTTTTCCAACATCAGGATCTTCCCAGTGAGTCAGGTCTTCACATCAAGTGGCCAAACTATTGGAGCTTCAGCTTGGCTTCAGCCCTTCCAATGAATATTCAGGGTTGATTTCGTTTAGGATTTGACTGGCTTGATCTCCTTGCAGTCCAAGGGACTCTCAAAAGTCTTCTCCACACCACAATTTTAAAGTATCAATTCTTTGGCACTCAGCCTTCATTAAGGTCCAACTCTTACATCCATACATATATAGCTTTGACTATGCAGACCTTTAATCCGTTCATCTTGGGTGACCCTGCATGGCATGGCTCACAGCTTCATTGAGTTATACAAGCCCCTTTGTCATGAAAAGGCTATGACCCATGAAGGGATGCCTTCTAAGAGCAGGTTCTAAATCAGAGTTGCCTTGCTCTTCCTTAGAGTTTTCATTCAGTTCAGTTCAGTTCAGTCACTCAGTCGTGTCCGACTCTTTGCGACCCCATGAATCGCAGCACGCCAGGCCTCCCTGTCCATCACCAACTCCCAGAGTTCACTCAGACTCATGTCCATTGAGTCAGTGATGCCATCCAGCCATCTCATCCTCTGTCGTCCCCTTCTTTTTCATTACAGAAGGATAAAATGTTCTTTTCACTAGCACCTCCCATTTCCCTAAGACTCAGGCATAGCCCATAAGCACACTGACCAACAGGACTTCCTTAAATTGTCAAGGCCCCATCAAACCAAAATTTTCTTTGGAAAGGACATTTCCTACCCTAAAAGATACTTGGCTCTGACCTGGCCAGCCACACTTAGAAGTTCACGAGTTCTTCATTAGGGGTTGATTTCCAGGACTACTCAAAATGCAGATTCAAACCTGGACCCCAGGGACAGTTAGTGATTTTGTTTCTCTCAGTCCCATGGCACTCTGAGATCCCTGTAAGCCTAATTACACATCACTCTTCTCTTAGCTCAGTGTAGATGCTTTGTTGTCATTGTTCGGTCTCCAAGACATGTCCGACTCTGTGCAACCCCACAGACTGCAGCACGCCCAGCCTTCCAGTCCCTCACCATCTCCAAGTTCATGTCCATTGAACTGGTGATGCGTAGATGCTTTGCTAAGTCACTCAGTAGTGTCCAACTGCTTGCAATCTCATGGACTGTAGCCCGCCAGGCTCCTCTGTCCATGAGGACTTCTCCAGGCAAGAATACTAGAGTGGTTGTCATGCCCTCTTGCAAGAGATCTTCCCAACCCAGAGACTGAACCCATTGCAGGCATATTCTTTATCAGCTGGGCTACCAGGGAAGCCAGTAGATGCTTTACTGGCTTTAATTAAAGTGAACTGAACTGACAAGCTAAGAATGTAACATTTCAAAATCACATATTGAATTACCAATATCCCCATCTTGAATAATTAGTACTTTAATAGCTAGGACTGAAATTAAATATATCAAAACAGAAATGGACCTTCAATCATATCACGAGCCTCTCATGTTTATAGATGAAAAAATTGAGATCCCAACATGATGAGTCACTCAAGATCACTCAGCTATTTAATGGTGAGTCACAAATACCAGTTATATATGGGAAGTTTCCAAGACCTCCTATAACCATTGAGGTTAAAAAACTTAGCGGTAAGAAACCTTGAGTTTGAACCCAAATCCTGACACCTACTGTTGGAAGTGGCTCCAAGGAAGTCATATGGCTTTTCTTAGCTTGAACTTCTTCCTTTGCAACATGGAAATGGGTAGCATCCTTCTGATAATCTGTGCAGTTCAAGTAACACAGCAAGGGTAAAAGAATGTCTTGCCAGCTATCGACAACTAGAATGAGGTCCTCAGCAATAGAGAGCATGTAGTATCCTTGGTTGCCACTCTGGCACATGACTCCGTGACTGAAACTGGAGCAATGTTTAGGGAAAGCTGAGCCAGTGGTCAAGGGAAGCAACTGGTTAATAAAAGTGTCTGCAAGTAGAAAGTAGTGTCACCTTCAAACACAACGAGATTGCAATAGAAACAGAGATTACAAGCGCTGGCTCTGGAAGCTGACTGCCAAGATTCAAATCCAAACACCAGCACTTACCAGCTGTGCCACTTAGAGAAAATCACTAATGTCTCTGTGGTTCAGTTTCTCATTTGTAAAGGGAGAAGAGTCCTGGCACTCAGCGCATGGAGGTTAGGTGAGAACCAAATGATACAAGGCCTGGCATGAGTGACTGCCCAGACGTATTTTTATTGTAAGTTCATGTTTGTATCCTCTCTTGGAAGGTATTCTAATCCAGCTTCTCTTTGTTTGTGTTTTCAACTTAATTTTGGCAGTGTGCCAAAATTATCATGAGTTTCCATATGCTTTATCTCACTTTGACTTCTTTAAAAAAGTGAAGATCATAGAAATCTTTGTATTAAGGTACAAATATTCAAGGCAACAAAAGGCACACAGATCGCGAAGGACAATACCTCAAGATTACATCATGCTGCATCAAAGCATCTCTCTGATACCTTAGGGAAGCACAGCTTTGAAAGAAGATGCCAGAGCATTAGGCATATTACAGATGAGATTCCCATAAGCTCACCCAGAAGTGATGCGATTTAACCCGTGGTTCTCACTTGGTCTCCTGGCATTCCTTTAGAAATGTCATTCTCTGTCTAATCTTTCTGAGCATCAGTAATCCTATAATTTTACTGGCAACAAATGACTACATGCTTATAACCCAAAGCTACTGCGGAGACTAAAGAGAGTGATCCGCCCTCCCTACCTGCTCTTGCTTGGCACTTTCCCTGGGGTGCCGTGCACCCAACTTTGCAGCCTTCTAACAGATTTTACCATCAAAAATCAATGCAATGCCCCTGTCACTTCAAAAAATCTTCTCCTTGCTCTTCCTCTACACGTTTAGCTACAAAATTCAGCAAGGAAGGACCTGAGTCCAATGCTTATTTATACCTGAGTGACACAGCACCGTGTGCTACAAGTACTCAGAAGTGTTTTTTGAATGAGATAAAAATCCATGAAAAAGAATTTTAGTTAGCCTCAATGGTTTAAATTAACAAGCAAAAGTCCCAAATACTTTTATGAAAAATGTACAAAATAAAAGCTTGAGATGTAGAAAACACCTCATTTGCCTGATAACAGGGGAAAGATCAACATTATTTGACATTATCAATTTAGCTGTGGAATACTGATGGTCTGTGGAAACATTGGTTGAGACCAACTGAAGTATATACTATTCAAAACCACATTGCACAGTAAGGTGATGTGGCAGCCTGGATGGGAGGGGAGTTTGGGGGAGAATGGATACATGTGTGTGGATGGCTGAGTCCTTTGGCTGTTCCCCTGAAACTATCACAACATTGTTAATCGGCTATACCCCAATACAAAATAAAAAAAATAAATTAAAAGGTATAAAATGGGGGAAAATAGCACATAAATCAGATAAAAGGTGAAGTGCGATCAACTTGACAAAAACTAACATTCCCTGGTGACTCAGATGGCCAAGAAGCTGCCCTTAATGCAGGAGACGTGGGTTCGATCCCTGGGTCAGAAAGATCCTCTGGAGAAGGGAGAGACTACCCACTCCAGTTTTCTTGACTGGAGAAGCCCATGGACAGAGAAGCCTGGCAGGCTGCAGTCCATGGGGTCAAAAGAGTTGGACAGGACTGAGCTAATAACGCTTTATTCTTATTACCACAACTTGAACTCAACCCCCACTGTACCACAGCGTGAAAGTGAGAAAAGAGTTAACTCCTATGTACTGAGGCTTCCTATGCTTTGATGGCTATAAATCCATTCTTTCTAAACATCACAAAAGACTTGCAGCTTAGACATTACCATTATTATTTAAAAATTTTAAAAACTGATGTTAATAAATGTTTTATGAACTACCCAGAGACAAAGAGCTAACCAGTCAAGAAGCTATAATTTAAATCCATGCGTGTGATGCGAAGCCTATGAGCTTTCTCCACTCCCTGGTTTGCGATAAGTAAGAGAGTAGAAAACTAATATGGAATTTGAAATTAGCAACTACTTGAAAATATCTTTACAGATAACCAAAGTTAAATATTCTATAAAATGTGTTTTACAGTAAGTCCATTATACAGATGTAAAACCCAGGTCTAGAAAGGATAAGAAGCCACTTCAAAGTCATATTCCCCTCAGTTGCTCATATGTGCTTTTTTCTGTTGAAGTATAGTTGATTTATAATATTGTATTCACTCCAGGTGTACAGAAAACTGATTCATTTACATATTTTCTCAATTTTCCATTATAGATTATTACAGCATATCCAGTTCTTCTGTTATACAGTAACTTTTTTTTTCTATTTAATGTATGATTTATAACTGTTAACCCCAGACTCCTAATTTTCCCTCCCCGCCATGCCTTTACCCATTTGGTAACCAGAATAGAGTAAGCTTAACACATTCATTCAATAACTAACTCACCAAGAATTTTTGAGCAGGTTTTTTTTTTTTTGCTGTCACTGGAAACACAGGTATAATCAAGAATATTCAATAACTAACTTGCCAAGAATTTTTGAGCAGGTATTTTTTTTCTGTCACTGGAAGCACATGTATAAGCAAGAAATGACCCCAGCCTCCAGGAATTTTGCAATCTATTAAAGTAGACAAGCAAATAAATATATAATGATAATACTATGTAATTCATACTCATAACAGGGCATTCCTTTATATACTTCCCTAGCTTGTCAGTATCAACTTTTAGTTTTCTGTTCTACCATTTTCCACATAAAAAAGCTCCTCAGAATACCTAAAATATTGGAAATATAGATCCACTGTAAGGTTAGTTTAATACATTTAATTAGCCTAACATCATTAAACCTTTCTGTTTTTATCTGTCCTATTTCCCCTCTTCTTGTTAGCCGCCCCTTTCCAAAAGCCATATCACTCTCATAAAAGCTAATAGCTAAAGATCTTAGTAGACATGTCTTGGAGAAGGAAATGGCAATCCACTCCAGTATTCATGCCTGGAGAATCCCAGGGACAAGGGAGCCTGGTGGGCTGCCGTCTCTGGGGTCGCACAGAGTCGGACACGACTGAAGCGACTTAGCAGCAACTTAGCAGTAGACATGTCTACAAAAAAAGACATACAGATGGCTATTAGACACATGAAAAGATGCTCAACGTCACTGATTATTAAAGAAAAGAAAATCAAAACCACAGTGAGGCACCACCTCACACTAGTCAGAATAGCCATCATTAAAAAGTCTACAAATAACAAATGCTGGAGACAGTATGGAGAAAAGGAAATAGCTCCTGCAATGGTGGTGGAAATATAAGTTGGTACAGCCACTATGGAAAACAATGTGGTGGTTCCTCAGAAAACTGAAAATAGAATTACCACATGATCTAGCAATCCCACTCCTGGGAATACACCCAAACAAAACTATAATTGGAGAAAGATACACACACCTCTATGTTCATAGAACCACTGTTCACAAGAGCCAAAACATGCCAACCACCTAAATGTCCATCAACAGATGACCGGATATGGAAGATACAGTACACGTATATGATGGAATACAACTTGGACATAAAACAGAATAAAATAATGTGGATGCGACTAGAAATTATCGAAGTGAACTTAGCCAGAAAGGGAAAGGCAAATGCCATATTATATCACTTAGGTAAGAGAGATTTTTTCCAATATAGATGACTGAACTGAGAAGTAGGAGTTCATATTTTTTGCAAAATCTTATTGTGACTAAGGGCTTCCCTTGTGGCTCAGCTGGTAAAGAATCTGCCTGCAATGCAGGAGACCTGGGTTCAGTCTCTGGGTTGGGAAGATCCCCTGGAGAAGGGAAAGGCTACCCACTCCAGTATTCTGGCTGAATTCCATGGACTATACAGTCCCTGGGTCCTGAGCATGCAAAAGAGGCTGACATGAGATGAAGCCCACTGCCCTGTAGGACATCTGCTTTATTCAAAGAATGAGGGGAAAGATTGGAGGATTTTAGCTCTGAGGGTGGACTGCAGGTGAGCAACAGTGAATTCAAGTGCATCACTTGGGACCTTTCTGTCACCTAGGCTTGAAGGAGTTAAGTAGTGGTGCAAGAACCTGTCTACAAAATAGAAGCCGATTCATAGACACAGAGAGCAGATTTGTGGTTGCCAAAGGTGATGGGACGAGGCAAGG
>SJYC01085159.1:0-13009 GCA_006408675.1 Madoqua kirkii
CAAGGACTGGGCGGGGGTGGGGGTGGGGGTTGGGGTTGGTAGATGCAAACTATTGCATTTAGAATCGATAAACAACAAGATCCTAATGTACAGCACAGGAGTTAGTCAATATCCTGTGATTACATCATAATGAGAAAATATTTTTAAATGTATTTTTTTATTTAAAAAAAAAAAAAAAAAGCTACTTGCTATTCTTGACTGACAGAAACCAGAACAGAGAAACTTTTCCAGGACTTTTGATCTTGGGACCAGAAACATCAAGATATGTTCTCTGGTGGGCAAATGGCATAAGATGCAAATCCCAGGGCCCAGTTTTGGAAGAGATCCAGGCCACATCAAGAGTCGCATATGTCTAACTGCCTAATGCACATCACCTCTTAGATATCTCAGAGCTACCATAGCTCCATATGTCCAAAGCCAGATTCATACCCTTTGCCCCAAACCTGGTTGTTTGTCAGAGTTCACTGTTGCAATGAGTATCATACCAAGCCACTTAATCACACGAGCTGAAAATAGGATTTATCGGAGTTCCCTTCCTCCCCACCCCGTTTTATCAAGTCCCACTATCACTCGCCCTTATTATAATCACTCCTAAACAGTTCTTCATTCTGTCCGCTTTTCTCCTTACTTAACATCCTCGAGTCTAGGTGACAAAAAGTTCCCAAGAGATGCACCTGCATTCACTGTTGCTCACCTACAGTCCACTCTCAGAGCTAGAATTCTCCAGTCTTTCCCCCCTATCCTTCAAATAAAGCAAACGTCCTACAGGGCTGAGAGCTTCATCCCATGTCAGCCCAGATCATGCTCAAGAGCATCTGCCTGAGCCATAGCTGGGACTTTGCAAAAACTGTGAGCTCCTATTTCTCAGTTCAGTCATCCACATCAGGAAAAATATCTCTTTCCTAAATGACCAGGTCATATCCTTCACTGTCAGCTCTTCTGCACCACTCAGAGGGCCAAAACGATCTGAATTCTGCTTGAGGAGAGCTCTACAGTTGCAAAGGTCCATTTACTTGTCTAAGTATCAGAATAAAGTTAATCTCCTGCCCCCAAATCCTCGACCTAAGGACCAGGTGGTAGGGATCAGGTTTGTTTTCTTTCTTCATTGCATCCCTAAAACCCTACCACAGTGACCCATACAATGCATTCCAAAATATCCGCTGTGTTCATGAATGCAAATGTATTATATTTAACCCTTATTTTGTGTAATTGGTTCTGATGATGGTAGAAAATTGCAACTATTTCAAAAAGATTGAAAACAAAAAATAATATTATATTGGCAATTCCTTTAATTTTCTTTAAAAACATCACGCATTTTTAAATCACAGGTGAGCTAAGTGCTAAATCCAAATCACCCACCTTGAGATTCATAGACAAAACAAGCAGTTCAAATGACTCCTTATAACAAACTGGTTGGCAAGAGGAAAAGTGTCCCTACTCTCATTTTAAAAGGCTTCTGTTTATATTTCTGGAATTGAGCTGTAGGAGCTGCTTGTATATTTTTGAGATTAATTCTTCATCAGTTGCTTCGTTTGCTATTTTTCTCCCATTCTGAAGGCTGTCTTTCACCTTGCTTATCATTTCCCTTGTTGTGCAAAAACTTTTAAGTTTAATTAGGTCCCATTTGTTTATTTTTGCTTTTATTTCCAGTACTCTGGGAGGTGGGTCATAGAGGATCCTGCTGTGATTTATGTCGGAGTGTTTTGCCTATGTTTTTCTCTAGGAGTTTTATAGTTTCTGGTATTATGTTTAGATCTTTAATCCATTTTGAGTTTGTTTTTGTGTATGGTGTTAGAAAGTGTTCTAGTTTCATTCTTTTACAAGTGGTTGACCAGTTTTCCCAGCACTACTTGTTAAAGAGATTGTACTTTCTCCATTGTGTATTCTTGCCTCCTTTATTGAAAATAAGGTGTCCATAGGTGTGTGGATTTATCTCTGGGCTTTCTATTTTGTTCCATTGATCTATATTTCTGTCTTTTTGCCAGTACCATACTGTCTGGATGACTGTGGCTTTGTAGTAGAGCCTGAAGTCAGGTAGGTTGATTCCTCCAGTTCCATTCTTCTTTCTTAAGATTCTACTCAATCAAAAAAATGGGCCAAAGAACTAAATGGACATTTCTCCAAACAAGATATAGAGATGGCTAACGAGAACATGAAAAGATGCTCAACATCACTCATTGTAAGATAAATGCAAATCAAAACCACAATTAGGTACCTTTTCATGCCAATCAGAATGGCTGCTATCCAAAAGTCTACAAGCAATAAATGCTGGAGAGGATGTAGAGAAAAGGGAACCCTCTTACACTGTTGGTGGGAATGCAAACTAGTACAGCCACTATGGAGAACAGTGTGGAGAGTCCTTAAAAAAAACTGGGAAATAGAACTGCCTTATGACCCAGCAATCCCACTGCTGGGCATACACACCAAGGAAACCATAACTGAAAGAGACATGTGTACCCCAACATTCATTGCAGCACTGATAATAGCTGGGACATGGAAGCAACCTAGATGTCCATCAGCAGATGAAGGGATAAGAAAGCTGTGGTACATATACACAATGGAGTACTACTCAGCCATTAAAAAGAATACATTTGAATAAGTTCTAATGAGGTGGATGAAACTGGAGTCGATTATACAGAGTGAAGTAAGCCAGAAAGATAAACACCGAAACAGTATCCTAATGCATATATATGGACTTTAGCAAGATGGTAATGATGACCCCATATGTGAGACAGCAAAAGAGACACAGATGTATAGAACAGTCTTTTGGACTCTGTGGGAGAGGGCGACGGTGGGATGATTTGGGAGAATGTCATTGAAACCTATATATTGTCATATGTGAAGTGAATCGCCAGTCCAGGTTTGATGCATGATACAGGATGCTCGGGGCTGGTGCACTGGGATGACCCAGAGGGATAGAATGGGGAGGTAGGAGGAGGGTGGGGAGGTAGGAGGAGGGTTCAGGATGGGGAACACATGTACAACCATGGTAGATTCATGTCAATGTATGGCAAAACCACTACAATATTGTAAAGTAATTAGCCTCCAATTAAAATAAATAAATTTATATTTCAAAAAAAGGAGTGGGGGGGTTCCACGGTGGCTCAGTGGTAAAGAAACCACCTGCAATATAGGCGCCTCAGGAGATTCAGATTTGATCCCTGGACTGGAAAGATCCACTGGAGGAGGGCATGATGATCCACTCCAGTATTCTTATCTGGAGAAACCCATGGACAGAGGACCCTGGCAGGCTACGGCCCATAGGGTTGCAAAGAGTTGGACATAACTGAAGTGACTCCAATCTGTTGACTAAAAATTACAGTCACAGCCTGAAAATAGTTATTTTATTTGGTGAGAATGTTTAGGACTCCAAGCTGGGGAGACAACATCTCAGTAGCTCTGAGAAAACTGCTCCAAGAAAGCAGAAGGGAAAATCAGGCTATATACAAGTTTGCAACAAAGGGAGCAGGCGGTCTGAACATCAAAGATCAGGTATCAGGTTAAGGAATTTAGCATTCTATGTATGGGGAGATGCAAACCTCTGGGATCACTGAATTCATTCCTTTTGTACGCATGCCAGCTATCCGGGGCCAATCCTGTTTCCTTATTCACCTTGTTTCTCAAATTCCTCCAGCTCCTCAGCAATCACCAGGGGAGGTAGCAGCATCTGCTGGATCATAGTTTGGGAGCCCTCATTCATATTTGGAGGCCATGAATCACTGATGGCTGACATTTCTTGTTTATTAATGTGGCAGGAGATATTTCATTTCACAGTATGAACTATCATTTTAAAGGGTCTATGAATGGTTCCTAACACTACATCCGATTCATGTTGTTGTTGAGTTGCTAAGTCATGTATTTTTGCCACCATTTCCTTGGGCTCCAAAATTACTGTGGACAGTGACTGCAGCCATGAAATTAAAAGACATTTGCTCTTTGGAAGAATAGCTATGACAAACCTAGGCAGTCTCTTTGAAAGCAGAGACATCACTTTGCCGACAAAGGTCTGTATAGTCAAAGCTATGGCTTTTCCAGTTGTTACGTATGGGACAGTTGGACCATAAAGAAGGCTAAGTGCCAAAGAACTGATGCTTTCAAACTGTGGTGTTGGGGAAGATTCTTGAGAGTCCCTTGGACAGCAAGGAGATCAAACCAGTCAGTCTTAAAAGAAATCAACCTTGAGTATTCACTGGAAGAACTAATGTTGAAGCTGAAGCTCTAATACTTTGGTCACCTGACGTGAAGAGCTGACTTTGATCCTGGGAAAGATTGAGGGCAAGAAAAGGGGGCGGCAGAGGATGAGACGGATGGGTAGCATCACTGACTCAAAGGACATGAGTTTGAGCAAACTCAGGGAGATAGTGATGGACAGAGAGGCCTGGCATACTTTAGTCCATGGGATCTAAACTATTTTTAAAATAGTAGGTCTTATAATAACACAAAAAAGTATGAAAAATAATCATGTCTCTGCCAGAAAATGGTCATAAATACTACACTCTCGCCTCAATATTGGAAATGAAAGTGGCTGGGGCAAAGTGTGCCAGGGATGTGGGTGCTTTGCCAGGTCTTCCCTTCAATTTTATGAGGAAGTTGGCTCGTGAACCATGGCAAAGATCACTGCTGATACTCCCTAAAATAATAAGCACCATTACCTGATAGTAGTGAATAGCTTCTTCCAGTTGGCTACAAGTGTTTCCTTTTCTAAACAGCTCAAAACCTTACACACAGTCTGTAGATTTTTGGAGCAGTTCTTGAAGCCTAAGAGGACGTTGTGTGGGACAGCTGAGATGCACAACAGTGAAAAGTTCCAGTCTCCTTTCCGCTGGAAGAGGGCACACCTAGCGCTGTTTTGAATGGCCTTGTTTTTTAGGAAATGGTCCTGTCATTCAGGCTGAAGGACGCGGTTGCGTGACTAATTATGTTTTCATTGCAAACTGCTCCACCATCCATTATGCAAAAGCCTTAATGAGCTGTTTCTAGAGAGGGCATACCACATTACAGTCTTTTCTAGGAAAACATTCAATGAATAATTTGAGAGCAAGAATGCCAGCTCCAATACCACCTTCTGTAATGGGCCCTCTCTTTGGTAAAAGTGATCTCTCCTGCTTTTTAAGTGTTATCAGGATTCATCCATTGCTCTTCTTTTCATACATTTAGGTTAAAAAAAAAAGTGATCTTATTCATTAGTTCAGTTCAGTAGCTCAGTTGTGTCCAATTCTTTGTGATCCCATGGACTGCAGCACACCAGGCTTCCCTGTCCATTACCAATTCCCTGAGTTTGCTCAAACTTCTGTCCATTGAGTTGGTGATACCATCCAACCATCTCACTTCTGTCATCCCTTTCTCCTTTAAAAAAAAAAAGTGATCTTATTCATTAGTTCAGTTCAGTAGCTCAGTTGTGTCCAATTCTTTGTGATCCCATGGACTGCAGCACACCAGGCTTCCCTGTCCATTACCAATTCCCTGAGTTTGCTCAAACTTCTGTCCATTGAGTTGGTGATACCATCCAACCATCTCATCTTCTGTCATCCCTTTCTCCTTTTGCCTTCAATCTTTCCCAACATCAGGGTCTTTTCCAGTGAGTCAGTTCTTCACATCAGATGACCAAAGTATTGGAGTTTCAGCTTCAGTATTAGTCCTTCCAATGAATATTCAGGACTGATTTCCTTTTGGATCAGACTGGTTGGATCTCCTTGCAGTCCAAGGGACTTGTAAAGGTCTTCTCCAACACCACAGTTCAAAAGCATCAATCCTTCAGTGCTCAATTTTCTTTATAGTCCAACTCTCATATCCATAAATGACTACTGGAAAAACCATAGCTTTGACTAGACGGACGTTTTTTGGCAAAGCAATGTCTCTGCTTTTTAATATACTGTCTATGTTAGTCATAACTTCCCTTCCAAGGAGTAATCTATTTCTAATTTCAGGATTGAAGTCACCATCTGCAGTGATTTTGGAGCCCAAGAAAATAAATTATTTCACTGTTTCTATTGTTTCCCCATCTATTCGCCATGAAGTGATGGGACTGAATGCCATAATCTTCATTTTTTAAACGTTAAATTTTAAGCCAGATTTTTCCCTCTGCTCTTTCACTTTCATCAAGAGATTCTTTAGTTCCTCTTCACTTTCTGCCATAAGCGTGATGTCATCTTCATATCTGAGGTTATTGACATTTTTCCCAGCAATCTTGATTCCAGCTTGTGTTTCATCCAGCCTGGCATTTTGCATGATATGCTCTGCATATAAGTTAAATAAGCAGGATGACAATATACAACCTTGACATACTTCTTTCCCAATTTGGAACCGGTCTGTTTTTCCATGTCCTATTCTGTTGGTTCTTGACCTGCATATAAGTTTCTCAAGAGGCAGGTAAAGTGGTCTGATATTCCCATGTCTTGAAGAATTTCCCAGTTTGTTGTGATCTACACAGTCAAAGACTTTGCCATAATCAATAAAGCAGAAGTAGATGTTTTTCTGGAATTCTCTTGTCTTATGCATACATTTTCATAAAAGGAAATGTCCAAGGAGTGAACGTAAGTCACTTGATGTGGTGTGACAAATCTTTATTCATTATATAGTAAGTGGAAATGTGAATATTATCGCACCACAGACAAAAGAGATACAGGATGATTGATTCACAATTTCTAAAGCTGATTCCAGGTCCTATTGACAGTGATATGAATCAGCAGACTCTTCTGTAACTTTTTACATTCTAAATTAGCTACTGTAGACTTGATACCATTTTTGCTTTTTAAATAGCTTCTTGAGGTATATTTTACATATCATAAAATCTCCTCTCTTCAGGTATAAAAGTAAATAATCTGTAGTTAATTTACTGAGTGATACAACCATCACCATAAATCAATTTTAGAAAATCACCACTCTCCTGATAAGATTCTTTGTGCCATTTACAGTCATCTCCATTCCTACCCCTTGCACTAGACAACTACTGACCTATTTTATTTCTCTATAAATTTTCCTTTTCTGGACACTTCATGTACATGGAGTCATAATATGTGACCTCTTGTGCCTGGTTTCTTGCACTTAGTATGATATTTTTGAGGTTCATGCATAACATAGCATGCATCAGTGGTTTATTCCTTCTCATCCCATTGCATGGGCACCTGTAATGTGTCTATGTATTTTCCAGTTGATGGGCTTTGGGTTGTGTGTACTCACTCATGTTCAGTTCTTTGCAGTCCCATGAACTATAGCCTACTAAGCTCCTCTGTCCATGGAATTTTCCAAGCAAGAATACTGGAGTGGGTTGCCATTTCATACTCTAAGGGATCATCCCAACCCAGGGATGGGAAGTCTCCTAAGAGATGTGATGTCTATGTATTTTCCAGTTGATGGGCTTTGGGTTGTGTGTACTCACTCATGTTCAGTTCTTTGCAGTCCCATGAACTATAGCCTACTAAGCTCCTCTGTCCATGGAATTTTCCAAGCAAGAATACTGGAGTGGGTTGCCATTTCATACTCTAAGGGATCATCCCAACCCAGGGATGGGAAGTCTCCTAAGTCTCCTTCATTGGCAAGCAAGGGTTTTTTATTTTTTAAAACCACTGAGCCACCTGGGAAGTCCTAGTGGGCTTTAAGTTGCTTCTTTTTTTGGAGTCATCTTGAATCAAGATGTTGTGGACATTTGCATACAAATCTGTGAGTGCACACTTCTTTGGGGTAGATACCTAGAAGTAAAATTTCTGATATGTTTAGTCTTATTTCACACAAATTTATTGGCTATATACATTATATAAGTAACTTGTGCCCTATGGAAGGATATAAAATGAATGAAACTTATCTCTTCTAGGGGAAATAAGACATGATAAGAAACACATAAAGTAGTGATCTAGAGAGGAGGATTTTGGAGGTAGGAGAGATTGGGTTCAGTAGGGAAACCCATGGACAGAGGAGTTTGATGGGCTACAGTCCATGGGGTTGCAAAGGTTTGGACACAACTGAGTGACTAACACTTTCATTTACAGTTAAATATTGGCCACACTCCTGTGTTATACAATACGTCCCTGAGCCCATATTATACCCAACAATTTGTACCTTCCACTTCCCCGCCCCTGTGTTGCCCCTTCTCCCAACTGCTTACCACTAATTTGTTCTCTGTTCTCCCACGGCTCCAGTGGGAAAGAATCTGCCTGCAGTGCAGGAGACGCGGGAGAGGCAGGTTTGATCCCTGGATTGGGAAGATCCCCTGGAGGAAGAAATGGCCACCCACTCCAGTATTCTTGCCTGGAGAATCCCATGGACAGAGGAGCCTGGTGGGCTACAGTATATAGGGTTACAAAGAGTAGGATGTGGTTGAGCAAGCATGCATGATCTGTGAGTTAAGACAATAGCTTGTTCATCTTAGCTCAGGTTTAGTGACATCCCCAGTGCCTCCCCCAACCATCCCTATATAGCCCTCTTGTCTGTCATGTGCCAGCAATTGCTTTACTTTGTTGATATCACCACCATCGTGTTGGACTCCTCTCTTCGTGTAAGCCCCAGAGGGCAGAAATTGCATTGTATTCATCCATGCATCTCAATACCCAAGGGCAAAGCCTAGCCCAAAATAGTTGGTTAGTTGCTGAGTAAAGTGATCTTCACTGAACATTTATTGAAAAAATATATATATTTAGCTGAAATGATAGAGAATCACATTGGATTCTAGTGAGAAACCTGGGGCAATTCAAGAACATTTTTACAAAGTACCTTGATTCTAAGAAGTCCAGGAAATGTCACAGCTGTGACTGTTCTCAACAGACCCATCCTCCCACTATTCTACCCAAAGAATGTTAAAGGTAGGGGATAATGTCTCTGGGCAAATTAATTTAGAAATAGATGGATGGCAAAACCAATACAGTATTGTAAAGTAAAATAAAATAATAATAATATTAATAAATAAATAAAATGCTTTATCTTAAACTAGAAAAAAAAAGAAATAGAATGCAAACCATTTTATTTTTTCATTTATATTTTATATTGGAGTATAGTTGATTAACAATGTTGTGTTAGTTTCAGATGTACAACAAAGTGATTCAGTTAAACATATACATGTATCTATTCTTTTTCAGATTCTTTTCCCACTTAATTACTACAGAACACTGAGCAGAGGTCCCTGTGCTGTACAATGCATGCCTGCTCAGTCACTTCAGTCTTGTCCGACTCTGTGCAACCCTGTAGACTGCAGCCTTCCAGGCTCCTCCATCCATGGGATTCTCCAGGCAAGAATACTGGAGTGGGTTGCCATTTCCTCTTCCAGAGGATCTTCCCGACCCAGGGATCGAACGCGGGTCTCTTGCATCTCCCACATTGGCAAGGGGTTCTTTATCACTAAAGCCACCTGGAAGCCCGTGCTATACAGCGGGTCCATGTGTATGTGTTAATCCCAAACCCCCAATTTATTCCTCCCTCAACATTTCCCCTTTGGGAATTATGTTTGTTTTCTTCCCCCCACCTCATAAATTTGTTTTCTAAGTCTGTGAGTCTGTTTCAGTTTTGTAAATAAGTTCATCTGTACCATTTTCTTCAGATTTTGCAAATAAGTGATATCATATGATATTTGTCTTTGTCTGACTTCCTTCACTTTGTATGATCATCTCCATATCCATCCATGTTGCTGCAAGTGACATTATTTCATGAGCTCTCCCAGCTCAAGTCTGCAGACTGCAGGATTCCCCAAGGACGTGTGGGCGTGGATACCATTTTGTTAGGGAATCAGCCCTTCGGTCGTGATTTCTCCTGCAGGGCCCCATGCCTGGCAGGATGAGCAAGTCACACGGCAAGGGTCCAGCAAGCACAGAATGCTGACCCTGAGCACAGAGCCCCTGCCCCCAAAAGGCGTAACAGACGAAGATCCAGTAGCAACTTGAGCAGTCCTCTTTGACCCAGAATGCGTGCTCATTCATTCAGTCGTGTTTGATTCTTTGTGACCCCATAGACTGTAGCTCGGAGAAGGCAATGGCACCCTACTCCAGTACTCTTGCCTGGAAAATCCCATGGGCGGAGGAGCCTTGTAGGCTGCATTCTTTAGGGTCTCTAAGAGTCAGACATGACTGAGCAACTTGACTCTCACTTTTCACTTTCATGCCTTGGAGAAGGAAATGGCAACCCACTCCAGTGTTCTTGCCTGGAGAATCCCAGGGACTGGGGAGCCTGCTGGGCTGCCGTCTATGGGGTCACACAGGATTGGACACGATTGAAGTGACTTAGCAGCAGCAGCAGACTGTAGCTCACCAGGCTCCTCTGTCCATGGGATTTCCTCCTCCAGGGGATCTTCCCGACCCAGGGTTCAAAGCTGGGTCTCCTGTGTCTCCTGCATTGTCAGGTAGATTCTTTATCACTGAGTCATCTGCGAAGTCCAGAGTGAAAGATGCTTATTCTTTTAAGAGGAACACAAAGAGTGCCTGTTGAAGGGGAAAAAAGAGGAAGTAACTAATATTTCTTGGCAGTTCTTTGATAGTAAGAAACAAATAAATGATGCATCATTAAAGAAAATAAAACATGAAGATACAGGGAGTAGCTCATCGAATTGGAAGGAAAACCAAAGAAATGGGCTTCATAGCGAGCAGGACGCAGGGCAGCTTCTGGAGATCCAGAGGGGGCATATGAGTGACTCGAAGGCACGTCCATCTGCAGGAAGAACTCCAAGCGTGTTCCATGTGATTGTTCCCCCTTAACACCTCATTCCAGGGAGAGAACCTCTGATTGGTCTCAGTTTGGTCATATGGCCACCTTTTGATGAGGAGATGCAGGTCACTTTGATGGACAGTCTCATCACGGGGATATCCAGAGTACAGCTGAAGTGCCATTCCCAGAAAAAGGCTGTAGATGCTAAACAGCAGGAATAGGAGCTGACCCTTACGTTTGTTCTCCTTGGGGACTTCCCAGGTGGTGTTAGTGGTAAAGAACTGGGTGCCAATAGAGGAGACTAAGGAGAGGTGGGTTTGATCCCTGGAGGAGGGCATGGCAATCCACTCCAGTGTTCTTGCCTAGAGAATCCAATGGACGGAGGAAGTTGGTAGGCTCTGAAGAGATGGACATGACTAAAGAGACATAGCTTGCATGCAGCAGCTGTAGGCAGTACCAGGGAAAGAAAGAGTGAGTCTCGGCAAGTTTAAGCAAGCAGCCCAAGGGGTCTGAACAGAGAACTCGCCTGTGTTTAAAACTTGAGAGCATCACTATTACAATTTTCCCTATATTAGCAAAATCTAGGCTCTTTCCACTATAAGCAAATTGAGCTGGGCCTTCAGAGGTGGATGGGGTTCCAAATGGCAGAGATATAAAGGAGAAGAAAGTGGGAAATGACCGAGCCATTTGCTATGGCATGCATTTGATATTTGTGGCATTCACTTCGACTAGAGAAACGGAGATCCTTTGTAAATGTTACAGCAAGAAAAAAAAAAAAAAAAACGGGCACGCTTGGAGTTTCCTCTGAGACTCACAAACATTCTACTAAAGGGAAAGCAATCCAAGGCAACATTTGTTTAAATTAAAAATAACAATAAAAGGGAAAACTTGACATCTATTCCCGGCCAAAAGGTTGAGCATTAAATAACATTTAAATTTGGCTTTGATTTTTAAAAAATGTATGTTGTTTTGGATAGCTATATTTAAGCAATTTTTGTAAGCCTCAGAGGGAACTAAAAATGCCTTAATTGCTTCCTCGTTTTTACATACTCTATTATATGGAATTTCAGCAGCATCTGTCACCAAATTACCAGTATTACGAAAACATTGTATATTTTATACATGGAATAACCTCAAATACCTGAAAATACCTCCAAGTGTTTGAGGAGCCAATTGAGCTTTTTTATTATTATTAAAAAAATATATTTAATTTCTGGCTATGCCTGGATGTCTGGGACACACTTAAGGACTTTGTTGTTTTCCTCATTTATTTTTATTCAAAATACTGCCTTTCCCAGTGAAATCCTCCCTAACTGAATACTCATGAGGCACATAGCTATCATCTTCTAAAAAACAAGAATAGTTTACTTTCTTGATGTTTTAAAATATGAAACCTTGAATCAAGGATTCAAAGACAATGCAAATAGTGGATGAAAATTAACATTTTGGAAACACCCACCAGGTATGAGGCAGGTAAGGAGGCCCTTTCCATTTCAATACCTCAGTGATCCAAACCTCAGCTTTTAGAAAGAGCATTGTTATTACTCATCTCAGCAAGGAATAGCATCCTTTGGAGGTGAAGGTATAGAAGAGGAGAATCAAATTGCTCAAAGCCATGTAGCAGTCAAGTGATGGAACCGTGTTTTAATCCCACAAGGTAAGACACAGAGTCCTCCTCTTTGAAAACAGATCACACACTTTTGCAGGAGTCCCCACTCCTTTGGCCTTGAGTCTCCACTCTTTTCCGATCTTCCAGTAGTCTGTAAAATGAAAACAGAACTACGGGCCCTGGTGCTTTGCCTCTTGATATGAATCCTAGCTTTTCCTCAGCCACTCAATGACTACCACACCAGCCAGGCCCAGGGGTCACTCACCTCGCTGACCCAATCTGTTATAGGATTGCCACCTTCCCAGCATGTGGCAGTCCTGGAGCTCTGAGGCAAAGAGGGTGGCAGAGAAAGAGATGGTTAGGACAGCATTACTGACTCGATAAATAAGAATTTGAGCAAACTCTCGGAGACAGTACAAGACAGGGGAGCCTGGCATGCCGCAGTCCATGAGGTCTCAAAGAGGCAGACACCACTTAGCCACAAAACAACTCCTCCATATCCCTAAACTTGTTCTCAAGTTTTTACAGTGTCATCTGCATACCTTGGGTGACACTGCTGCTGCTAAGTCGTGTCAGTCGTGTCCGACCCTGTGTGATCACAGAGACGGCAGCCCACCAGGCTCCCCGGTCCCTGGGATTCTCCAAGCAAGAACACTGGAGTGGGTTGCCATTTCCTTCTCCAATGCATGAGAGTGAAAAGTGAAAGTGAAGTTGCTTAGTCGTGTCCAACTCCCAGCAATCCCATTGACTGCAGCCTACCAGGCTCCTCTGTCCATG
>SJYC01085161.1:0-12267 GCA_006408675.1 Madoqua kirkii
GTGGGGTGGGAGGTGGGAGGGGACTTCGGTATTGGGAGATCGTGTACACCTGTGGCTGATTCATGTCAATGTATGGCAAAACCAATACAGTATTATAAAGTAGAATAAAGTATTTTTAAAAAATTTTAAAAATAATAATTGAATTAAATATTTTAAGAGTTAAAAAAAATAAAAGTTAAATAAAAAGTTGACTTTGAAACATAAAAGAAATCAGATATCAAATTTAGAAAATATTGCATGAAATTTCCCCAAAGCATAACATTTTTCAACTATTTAGTTGATGTTCAATATAGTTCTTATGATGTTATCTATGAAGTCTTATAATTTGGGATATGGACACTGGATATCGTGTTAAATGACAGCTTCGGGGGATGCTAATATCTTTAAACCACCCTGAGATCTTGCCACCCCATCATCCTCGATGCCACCCCACTCTCACTCTTCACTCTAGACATTCTCTAGACATACCCTCTTTTGGTACTTTAACATGTCATGCTATGTTTTTTTCTATAGGCTTCATGAATGCCATTCCTTCTTATTGGATGACCCCTTTACACATTTGGCCTGTGTTTACTTGACTGACTGCCCAATTTAACCAACGTAAATTCAGTGGCCTCCCATCAATTTCCAGCATCCAGCACTCCCTGCTGGCATTAACACTTAGCACACATGATGGTACCTCATTGTCTGGCCTCTGGTATCCCCACTCAGGAATATAGTTTCTGGAAAGATATGGGCTGTTTCTGTCCTTTTTCCTGTTTACCACTAAGTCCCCAGAGGTTAATACAGAGCCAGGCATGTAGTAATGAACCTCTGTTGATTGAATATGTAAAACCTTCTGCCTTACCCAACCACAATTACACTGTTTCTTTTAAATCTTTATATAAAACAACTGATTGGTATTTTTATTTGGCAGTTGATCTCACTGGTCTTATAAAGACTGTGAAATGTGGGGACCTCATCCATTTCTCATAAATTTGAGGTATTCTTATTTCTTTTTCAAACATACCTTACTTTACAGGAAATATGAAGGGTTGAAAATTTTCTCTTTACTTTGTATTTGTCTTTCCCTGGTGGCTCGACGGTAAAGCATCTGTCTACAATACGGGAGACCTGGGTTTGATCCCTGGGTTGGGAAGATCCCGTGGAGAAGAAAATGGCAATCCACTCCAGGACTATTGCCTGGAAAATCCCATGGACAGAGGAGCCTGATAGGCTGCAGCCCATGGGGTCCCAAAGAGTCAGACACGACTGAGTGACTTCACTTCCCTTTACATTGAAATATCATCTGTTTGAATTGTTCATATGTTTATAAACTGAATTTTCCAAAGTTTTTGCAAATTATACTATCACTGTTTCACTATATTTTTTACTGTTTAAGTGAATTTGTTTCATTCTGCAGCTGAAAAGAATAACTGATATGTTTCTCAAAGAGGCAATAAAAGGATAAGTAAGTTCTCAGTAAATAGTGACTTCTGTAATGAGGATCTTGCATAGCAACCTCTGGAAAACAGCCTTTTTCTTCCTTCCTGACAGGAAGAAAGCAGTGTGATAGAGTGGAAAGAGTAGTCAAGCCTGTGTTCCAATCCTGCCTCTAATCTAGTGTTTACAATTTATTCATCTTGCCAAGTTACATATGTGCAACTAGTTTCCCCTTCTATAAAATGGAAAAACTAAAACCCACATCACAGTTTTAGTGTGAATTACAGATTACATAGGGACTTCCCTGCAGCTCAGATGGTGAAGAATCTGCCTGCAATGCAGGAGACCCAGGTTCTATCCCTGAGTCAGGAAGATCCCCTGGAGAAGGAAATGGCAACCCACTCCAGTAAGTCTTGCCTGGAGAATTCCATGGACAAAGGAGCTTGGTGGGCTACAGTCCATGGGATCACAAAGAGTTGGACACAACTGATCAGCTAACACACAGATGCAGATTACTTGAACAAAACACATTGTTTATTTAATAAAAACCAGTATTCTTTTTATTTTTAAAAACATTTTAAAATATTTTTAACTGTGTGCAAATGAGATATTCTTGAAACAGTTTCTTGTAAAGCAATGTTCTTCATTCAAATTCCTTTCATCGTATTGCTCTAATTATAATATGTAAATTTTCGGGGGGTGGGAGGCAAGAGGAATTTTAAAATGTGACTGTAACCTATTTTTAGGCCTGTAAATTTTTCTAACATATGTTTAAATGGAAGAAACATGATCAATTTTGGCCAAAGGAAAATGTTTTAAGTCCTATATGTTTATATGAAGGGTATACAGTAAATTTTATCTGGGGCATGATAGCTTAAGTTCAGAATAGAATAGTTTAGAATATAACTTCTAAACAGTCAATCCTAAAGGAAATCGACCCTGAATATTCATTGGAAGGATTGATGCTAAAGCTGAAGCTCCAATAATTTGGCATCCTAATGTGAAGAGCTGATTCATTGGAAAAGACATTGATGCCAGGAAATGTTGAAGTTACGGGGTGAAGGAGGCAACAGATGACAAGATGGTTAAGATGGAATCACTGACTCAGTGGACATACATTTTGGCAAACTCTGGGAAATAATGAAGGACAGGGAAACCTAGCATGCTTCCATGGAGTCACTATGAGTCAAACAACAAGAACATAAGTATATAGCTTAACAAACCCAGTGGAAAGAAATACAATCACATTGTAATCTGAATAGATTTGAACTGCAAATAAAGCTATAAAAATAATTTTATTTTTAAAAATTATTTTATAATAACAATTTATAAAAATTGTTATTATAAAAACAACAATTTTTAAAAATAAAATAAACAACTATATTCATATTATCTTACAGTAATTTGAGTCCAGTCTCCTCCTTTTTCAAATGATAGATCTGGTTGAGATAATATCAGTGGTTCCACCGGCTGTAACAAATATTCCTTGACTCATTTATCTGATTCTATAGATAGACTATGAGAAACGTTGAGAAAAATGAGATTGGTCATCACAATCTACCAAGGATGACAGTTTTGTGTCAATCTCAACAAAACATCATAGCCTAAAGCAGTTGTTCTTAATCTTCAGGAGGTCACAGACTCTTTAACAAGCTGAAGAAAGCTATGATGTGTCTCATAAGAACAAAATTGATAAATCCACATGGTATCTCAGAGAACCCATAAGCTGCAGATTAAGAACCTCTGCATCAAGGAGTTTCCTGCTTTGCGGCTGTCTTGTCAGTTCAGGTTACTAACAAAATACCATAAAGTGGGTGGCTTATAAACAACAGTAATGTACTTCTCACAGTTCTGGAGACAAGAGGTCAGAGGTATTTATTCACCAACTGCCAGCACTCTTTGAATGAGGGCTGCTCCTAAGGTAACATTAAATCTTAAGCATATAGACACTTCTGGATTGCCATTACGCATAACAGCTGCTTCTAATAGAAAAAGTCCTTAAGCAAAGAGATACACATGCTGCTGGTAATTCAAGTCTAGCAACAGTGAAAGTGAAAGTCTGTCCCTCAGTTGTATCTGACTCTGCGACCCCATGGACTGTATAGTCCATGGAATTCTCCAGGCCAAAATACTGGAGTGGGTAGTCGTTCCCTTCTCCAGGAAATCTTCCCAACCTAGGGATCAAACCCAGGTCTCACATATTATAGGCAGATTCTTTACCAGCTAAGCCACCAGAGAAGCCCAAGAATAACCTATGGAGTGAGTAACCTATCCCTTCTCCAGTGGATCTTCCCAACCCAGGAATCAAACTGGAGTCTACTGCATTGCAGGTGAATTCTTTACCAAATGAGCTATGAGGAAAGCACAAATATGCAAGGCACAAACAGCATTTGCTGATCTTAAAGTTCTCTTGGCTGAAAAATGTGGAGAAGAACTACACTTCAGGTGCTGTAAAATGAACCACAGTGTCTATTACTTGCCTGGAAATGAAGGGACCTCTAGGTTCAGTCTCTGCTCCTCAGCAATAAAGCCAATGCCCTTTTTGGCAGCTACTAGAGTCGGACAAGACTGAGCGACTGACCTGAAGTTTCCATTTCTATCTTTGTTAATAGGTAGGCAAATCTACATAGAATACATGCATAGTATGAAAACAAAGGATTTAACACAAGAACAAATTTAAATTTCTAAAAACAAACAGTACTATTTAAATTCAACCACTCCACTAACTTTTATATTCCAAGGCAAATCAAAAGAAATAAATAGAAGACTAAACATCCTAGCAAATGGGCAAATGCTTATTCCCTCTACACTTCAGATCAGTAGATTCAGCTCGATAGGAATACACTAATAATCAGTATAACTTAGTAACACGGCAATTCACATTGTGTTTAAAGAGAAGTGAGACTCAGAAAAGTTAAATTATTTGCCCAAGTTCACAAGGGTGGTATTCTAGCATGGCACAGCTCCTGATTCACTGTCCTTTTCCCTACATCATTCAGCCTCCTGTGGCTTTCCCAGGATTACAGAAGTGAAGTCTGTGAATTCCTGGAGTGATTATTTGCTCTAGTACTAACACTTAATATTATTAGCTCACAAGGAGCTGCCTTCCTAACTGGCTTTGCATTTAAACCTAAACTATAATTTAAGCTAACACTGATTTTTCAGGTGCTCATCTTTATAAAAGATTTAAAAAATGTCCTCACTGAACCTACTAATGCGAAGAACTGACTCATTCGAAAAGACTCCGATGCTGGGAAAGATTGAGGGAAGGAGAAGAAGGGGACAACAGAGGATGAGATGGTTGGATAGCATCATCGACTTGATAGACATAGGTTTGGGTAGACTCTGGGAATTGGTGATGGACAGGGAGGCCTGGTGTGCTGCAGTTCATGGAGTCACAAAGGGTCAGACACGACTGAGCGACTGAACTGAACTGAACTTAAAATGTGTAGTACTCTTAATAGATCAGGATGCACTATCATTCAAACCAAGTATCACAAGCATTCCTTTCTACTACTGTGTGTTACTTAACTGTGGACTGAGCAAAAAGATATTTTCAAAAACCTTCAAAAAAAACAAAACAAAACAAAACAAAACTCTGAGTTCAAAAAGCTCCAAAAATTCAGCATTATGTATGTGTGTGTGTGTGTATATATATATATTAAGCAGAAAGAGGAAAAACAATTCAATTAATACTTCTTTAGAAATATCCTTGGAACTACCTTGATCTAAGGAAACATCTTCTAAGCATCAGGAACTGTGATCTTTCTTCCACTAAGAGGTTACCTCAGTAATAACACCACACTTCAGGAAGAGCTATTGATTGTTTATAGTCACTCAGTTTCTGTGACAGAAAAAAGATAGAAACTTTTATCTAACCTAACTTAAAGAAGAAACAAGCAGCCAAAAGAGTAATGGGCTAAGGGCTTTGTGCAAATTTTAAAAACTGTCATTTACTAGCTGTGTGCCATTAAGCAAGTTGCTCAACTTCTCTGTGCCTCAGGTATCAGTTCAGTTCAGTCACTCAGTCATGTCCAAATCTCTGCGACCCCATGAATCGCAGCACGCCAGGCCTCCCTGTCCATCACCAACTCCTGGAGTTCACTCAGACTCACGTCCATTGAGTCAGTGATGCCATCCAGCCATCTAATCTTCTGCCATCCCCTTCTCCTCCTGCCCCCAATCCCTCCCAGCATTGGTCTTTTCCAGTGAATCAACTCTTCGCATGAGGTGGCCAAAGTACTGAAGTTTCAGCTTTAGCATCATTCCTTCCAAAGAAATCCCAAGGCTGCTCTCCTTCAGATTGGATTGGTTGGATCTCCTTGCAGTCCAAAGGACTCTCAAGAGTCTTCTCCCACACCACAGTTCAAAAGCATTAATTCTTTGGTGCTCAGCCTTCGTCACAGTCCAACTCTCACATCCATACATGACCACAGGACAAAACATAACCTCATGCTAGTAAAGTAATGCTCAAAATTCTCCAAGCCAGGCTTCAGCAATACGTGAACTGTGAAATTCCTGACGTTCAAACTGGTTTTGGAAAAGGCAAAGGAACCAGAGATCAAATTGCCAATATCTGCTGGATCATGGAAAAAGCAAGAGAGTTCAGAAAAACATGTATTTCTGCTTTATTAACTATGCCAAAGCCTTTGACTGTGTGGATCACAATAAACTGTGGAAAGTTCTAAGATGGGAATACCAGACCACCTGACCTGCCTCTTGAGAAATCTGTATGCAAGTCAAGAAGCAATAGTTAGAACTGGACATGGAACAACAGACTGATTTCAAATAGGAAAAGGAGTACATCAAGGCTGTATATTGTCACCCTGCTTATTTAACTTATATGCAGAGTGCCTCATAAGAAACGCTGGACTGGAAGAAACACAAGCTGGAATCAAGATTGCTGGGAGAAATATCAGTAACCTCAGATACGCAGATGACACCACCCTTATGGCAGAAAGTGAAGAGGAACTAAAAAGCCTCTCGATGAAAGTGAAAGTGGAGAGTGAAAAAGTTGTCTTAAAGCTCAGAAAACAAAGATCATGGCATCCGGTCCCATCACTTCATGGGAAATAGATGGGGAAACAGTGGAAACAGTGTCAAACTTTATTTGGGGGGGGGCTCCAAAATCACTGCAGATGGTGACTGCAGCCATGAAATTAAAAGACACTTTCTCCTTGAAAGAAAAGTTATGACCAAACTAGATAGCATATTCAAAAGCAGAGACATTACTTTGCCAACTAAGGTCCGTCTAGTCAAGGCTATGGTTTTTCCAGTAGTCATGTATGGATATGAGAGTTGGACTGTGAAGAAGACTGAACACTGAAGAATTGTAGGCCTCTGTGTAAATACAGGTAACAAAACCTACTTGGTGAAGTGTGAGGATGAAATGAGATAATATACAAATACCATGAATCACAGAGCTTGGCAAGGAATAAGAATTTTTTATAAAAGTTGTTAGGAAAAATTTCGCCAAACTTGGAGAAAAAAATAAAAAGATGTGATCTTCTACTGTCCTGTGTGTGCATGCTCAGTTGCTCAGTCACGTCTGATTTTGCAAACCCTATGGACTGTAACCTACCAGGCTCCTCTGTCCATGAGATTTTCAGACAAGAATACTGAAGTGGGTTGCCATTTCTATTCCACTTGTTAGTGGTGTTTTTTAAACAAATCAGCCTCAGAGCTATCTGGCTTTGTAAGAGAATCCAAATGTGTTGGCATAACTAATTAGCATGCAAACATTTTATTACACAAAAAGCTGTTAAGGTATAGTTGGTTGAAGGAGAAGGCAATGGCACCACACTTCAGTACTCTTGCCTGGAAAATCCCATGAATGAAGGAGTCTGGTAGACTACAGCCCATGTGGTTTCTAAGAGTTGAACACGACTCAGTGACTTCACTTTGACTTTTCACTTTCATTCATTAGAGAAGAAATGGCAACCCACTCCAGTGTTCTTGCCTGGAGAATCTCATGGATGGGTGAGCCTGGTGGGCTGCTGTCTATGGGGTCACACAGAGTCAGACATCACTGAAACAATTTAGCAGCAGCAGCAGCAGTTGGTTGAATACTTTTCCCCCAAAACTCACATCTTCTTGGAAACTCAAAAGTGTTAGTTTCTCAATTGTGTCTGCCAGGCTTCTGTGTCCATGGAATTCTCCAGGCAAGAGTACTGGGGTGGGCTGCCATTCCCTTCTCCAGGGGATCTTCTTGATCCAAGGATTGAATCCAGGTCTCCTACATTGCAGGCAGATTCTTTACCATCTGAACTACCAAGGAAGCCCTGGAACCTCAGAATGAGACTTTATTTGGAAATAAGGCCTTTGTGGATGTAATTAATTAAGGATCCTGAGATTAAGTCATTCTGGATTTAGGGTGACTTGTGTTTTCCCAAGAAGGGAGGAAACAGAGATAAAGAGGGAAGAGCCCAGTGAAAATGAAGGCAGAAACTGGAGTTATGCTGCCACAAGTCAAGCAATACTAAGGAATGCTTCTATAAGCAGGAACTAACTTGCCCTGCCTAGAAAAAGGCAAGAAAAGGTTTTTCCCCAGACTCTTTAGGAGGGAGCATGGCTCTACCAGCACCTTGATTTCAGACTTCCAACCTCAAGAAAGGTGAGAGTGAATGTGTGTTGTTTTAAGCCATAGTATTTGTGGTAATTTGTTACAGCAGCCCTAGGAAACTAATAGAGCATGATTGTCTTACTTTCTGTTTCTTAGAGAAGGAAATCCCAATATATGGGTTTAATATGGTTTTACTCCTCTATGAGATGTGAATCAATTTTGTTTCTATTTTGGCAATCATCTCAGTATTCTTTTTTGTATTTCTACCAACTAAAAAGACAAAAATAAAGCCCTAGTTTTTCCTGTTCTCTTTTGAAACTATTCTGTCATGCTATTGGCACTTTCTTAATTGCATTAAATAAAACTTGACATAGGCCTACATTATGTATGAGAATCATGATTTTAACATCTTAAGAATTACACTGTGATGAAGTACTCACTGATGACTAATAACTATGATTATGTTAGAGATGGTCATGAGGATGGAAAAGATGAAGATGATGATGATTCCTTGTCTTCCCATCATATAAGCTTTCATATGGGACAGAAGACAGGGCATTACTCAGGCTATTGAGTCACCCAGGCCATGGCACATACAACAGGCAATGTGAGACTTCCTCAAGCCACCAAGGATGATGTGTGGAAATCAAGCTGTCATGGCCTGGAGAGTATTGTCTGACTGACTTTTGGAAAATACCTTAAGTTCCCACCAGCAGCCTTTCAAACAGCCTTGTCAGGGAATAACATGCAGGTGTACAGAATGGACTTGTGGATACAGAGCAGGAAGGAGAAAGTGGGACGAACTGAGAGAGTAGCACTGACATATATACACTGCCATGTGTAAGACAGACAGCCAGTGGGAAGCTGCTACATAGCACAGGGAGCTCAACTCAGTGTTCCGCGATGACCAAGACAGAGGGACAGGGAAAAGGCTCAAGAGGGAGGGGATATATTTACATATTGCTGATTCACATTGTTGTACAGTAGGAACTAACACAACATTGTAAAGAACTGTACTCAAATTTAAAACAAAAAAAAAAATTTTAAGCCCTGTCAGAAAGAGGCCCATTCCCATGATGCCCAATCAAGATTTTAGTCAAAGGCTCATTCTCAGATCTGGAATAATCCAAAGAGACTTCAGGGGAACTTAAACTTGATTTTCTGGTGGGTTTTGTGAGGCATGAGTCAATGTAAACACTTTTCACACACACAGATGCTTTTTTGTGAATGCTGGTGAATACAAATTTTATTATCGTTGAAGCCTATTTTTTCCCCTTAGAACACAGAATTTTGAAAACTATGATTTTATCATCCTGATCAGTGAGGAAATGACTAAATTTTCAAAAATTCTCATATGAGATAAATTTGCCACTATGGAAGAATTCTTATAATTTTTGTGACAAGCTATATGTTTGTCTCCTTTCAGGAGACTAAAAACAAATGAATAGATACAGAAAGAGAACAAACCAATTACTTTATTCTGTGTTCTTTTGACCTCCCAAATCACATCTTGCTGGATCATGATTCTTGGAAAGAGGGAAAGATGCAGGATAATAACCCCAGACAGAAAGAGGATGATGGCACAAATCTGTCATTTTCTCAGCTGAACAGTGATGAGGTTCCTATTCTATCATGTTGCCTAGTGGTTTCCTTTAGCCTCCTGAAAACAATCTGTACTGATTACCTAAGAAATTGGGATGTCCATCTTCCTCTATTTCATTTATAAACTAAATGGATGGTTTTCAGTCGTGGATCACCCCATGAAAAGCATCTTGTCCATTTCAAAGCAATTAAGAGTGGTAATTGCTCCAGGGCCATTTTTCCCTCTTCATTTCTCACTGAGAGAGGCCAGCAGTGTGACCTTCCTGCCTGTACCCTCCACTGTGTCTCTGAGGGCTCAAGCAGGGAAAGCAACACCCCAGGGACACGGTTCATTTTGACAGCAATTTTCTCACTTATGTTCCTTTGCTGCAGGCTGAATTACCCATCAGATCAATAGCCCCCAAATGACAGTCTCAGAAGTGTGGGATAGGATATCAGCAGCAGGGGTTGGGCTGAAGCCACTGAGTTGAATATCAGACACAGAACAAGAGGCCTTGGTTCTGTTTTCAGCTCTCCTGGAAACTTAAGAAGGCTATTTACCCTCTGCATCCATGTGATCTCATTAGATCTATTTTGACATTTCTTTTGCTAAAGTCTTGGGATAGAGGTTTTTCCAGAAACACATTCATATTTCACATATATAATATACACATACACATACATAATAATCTAAATGAAAAACTTAAAAATTATAATAGATCCAAAAAATGCAACATAATGTAGTCATTACAAATAATGTTCATAAAGAATTTTTACTGACAGATAAATGTTTGCAACATAATATTAAGTGAGCAAAGCTAAGGCAGAACTTGTTTTACATTATGTTCAAAATATACTGAGAAGGAAAAAATTCAAAATGTTATCAAGTGTTTACATCTGGTCAACCACTTTTTCTCTTAACACTTTTCTGAATTTTCTGCAAATAAAATGAACAATTTTATTATTTGCCAAAGAGTTACTGAATATATATTTGTGTGTGTGTGTGTGTGTGTGTGTGTGTGTGTGTGTGTGTGTGAGAGAGAGAGAGAGAGAGAGAGAAACAGCTACAGTGGAAATGTCTTACAAGTTGTTCCACTCTTATCCATCTCTTACTATTTCTTTGTCTTACGTTTCTATGCAAACTGGTAGGTTCAAACTAGGTTCCCATAAGCAACCTAGTTTGAATGTTACCTGTACAGAAAAACTATACTTTGACTCTTAATAGAAATACTAAGAGAGAGGAGATATGTTTCCTATTCTCAAAAAACCTAAAGAAAGATGTTGACCATCACCATGTACATGTGAGAAACCATATCCTCTTATGGCTTTACATCCAACCCTAGTGACTTTAAACCCCACTTGAAAAGAGATCTTTCTTTAATTCCAGTTTTTTAAATATTTGTTTAATTTGTCTGTGCCAGGTCTTAGTTGCAACAAAGGAGATCCTCTATTTTAATTGTAGCCTGTGAGATCTAGTTTCCTGACCAGGGATCAAACTCCAGGCCCCTTGCATTGGGAGCATGGTGTCCTAGCCACCAGACCAACAGGGAAGTCCCTAATTCCAATAATTAAAAAAGTAAAGCAGCGATGTACCTATTGTCTCTAGACACTCTGCTCCTGCTTTATACTTTCTCAAAGTGTTCTCAATTGGATAGTGGTTGCTGGTTAAAACACCATAAGCTAACTGATACTCAAACAACATTCTGTGGCAATGTTATGGAGTATGACCTACCAAATTTTATAAGATATGTGACCAAAGAGGCTGGAGTTAAGATTCCTGAGTAAACTTTTCAGAACAATTTTACTTGGGGAACAGCAAAATGAAATAGATTCCTTTATTGACAACCTCCTCAAGGCCATTGATATACTAATATGTATTGCTCATACAGAGAGAAAATATTGTATCTAGCATGTACCCAAACATGCAACCACAGAAATTTTTTGCTTCTCCTGAGACTATAAAGTTCTGAGGGGAACCATTTTGGAAGTATTTCTTTCTCTAAAGAGTTGAGTCAGTTTGTCAGGTTTGACAAATGAGATCAAAATGGACCACCCAATAACATACAATTCAATGTACAATACCAATTCACTCTGAATCAAGCCACCTAGCCCACAGTATTCTGTTGAGTGATCAGTTGTGGGTTATGAAAGGACAAGCAACAGATCCAGGGAAAAGAATAGCCTCTGCCTCTCATTGTTTTATGTATTCACAGGAACTGCTGTTGATCTCAGTGAGCTGGTCAAACCCCAGAGATTCTATCTACCATAAACCAATTTTAGTGTTGCAGCCTCTTCTCTCCTTAGCTACAAGAATCATGGCATAACCACTTTGAACTGAGAATTACTGGCCACTGAAGACTCTGACGCTGGGAGGGGTTGGAGGCAGAAGGAGAAGGGGATAACAGAGGATGAGATGGCTGGATGGCATCACTGACTCAATGGACACGAGTTTGGGTGAACTCCAGGAGTTGGCGATGGACTGGGAGGCCTGGTGTGCTGCAATTCATAAGGTCACAAAGAGTCAGACATGACTGAGTGACTGAACTGAACTGAACTGAAGAGAATCTGAGACTTGACTGATTTTAGGGGAGCTAGTTGAGTAGCTGGGCTGGATGAGGGAATTCACGTTACACCTAAAAGCAGCAGTTGTTTGGTTGCTAGCAAGATTGCCAAATAGTTTGAATTTTTCTTTTTTTTTTTTA
>SJYC01085162.1:0-10215 GCA_006408675.1 Madoqua kirkii
CCTTTCCACACTGTTCATGGGCTTCTCATGGCAAGAATACTGAAGTGGTTTGCCATTCCCTTCTCCAGGGGACCACATTCTGTCAGACCTCTCCACCATGACCCATCCATCTTGAGTGGCCCCACACCACAAGGCTTAGTTTCATTGAGTTAGACGAGGCTGTGGGTCGTGTGATCAGACTGGCTAGTTTTCTGTGATTGTGGTTTCAGTGTGTCTGCCCACTGATGCCTTCTCGCAACACCTACTGTCTTACTTGTGTTTCTTTACCTTGGACGAGGGGTATCTCCTCACAGCTGGCCCTATTAGAAAGATATAAATAGGTGAGTTTTGAGAGCTACTCACAAGGACCACTACCCCCAGAGGAGCCAGCTGGGAGGGGAGGAGTAGCCCCAGAAGATGGGAGAGGCCAGTTCTCGAAACAGAAAACCCAAAGGAAGCCAGGCCGTGGCCGGCCAGAGGGCTCCCAGGCAGAGAAGCTGCACAAAGCAGCGAGCACCTGCCTAGTCTGCTTCATCCCTGAACGGCCACCACGCAGCAAATGAGTACGAGTGACGGAGGGGCCGGGACCCACGTCCCCACCCCCTGCAGGAGAACTTTGCCCGGCCCTAACTGATCAGCCCCCGGGCAAGGCTCACATCAGTACTCAGCCTTCCTGCCCAGTTCAGTTTTGGCGGGACTGTCAGCTAAAGAACGTCCCTCCATTACTATTTCTGTGACTGGGTTTTACTTTCCAGCTGCAGCACCAGCTAATGTTCTCTGCCCTTGATGAGCCCCCCATGGGGGCTGTGCACAAGGAGGAGAGGGAGCAGAGAAATGAGACTCTGGGAGCAGCCTGTCCCCTATGTGTGTCAGGGTGTCCCCCCTGTGAGGATGGGTGGGGAAGCTGGCAGGACCACAGGGCCCGAGGGAGAGCGCAGGAAGGCACAAAACCGTCCATGCATGTGAGCTGGTCCCGGGGGGTGCCTGTGGTTTTCTGGGAAAGGCCAACAACTCATGGATTCACGGTGGGACCGGGCATCGCAGGGGGCATCACTGCCAAGGAAGACCACACCCACAACATTTGCTGAGCAAATGCACACTCCCACACTCTGGGCATTTCTGCAACAGGCCTGGCTCCCTGACAAGCTGGCAGGACACTTTTATTGCTATGAACACACACACACAAGTTCACACGGAAGACGAGTGTCCCATCTCTGAGCAAATCCAGACCCACATCTCAAGGGGAGCAGGCCAAGAGGGACAGGTCGGTGCCTGGGCTCTGAGGGGCCTGGGCCACAGGTGCCATGAGTCACGGTGGAGGGGTCAGACGTGGTAACCAGTAGGAGAGAGAATTGTTGGTGAGAACCTCCCATCTTTCAAAAATCAGGCCAGCAGAGAGCAGAGGAGTCCTTTTTAAGGGAGGTGAGTTACCAGGGATGCCCAGCAAAGGTCCAGGACCATGAAGACCAGCCCGGCAGGCTGAAGGTCACCTGTCTCCTGTGTCATTTGGGGAAGGCCCCACATGGCACACACAGGCTGCCCTGGGCCCTGCCCTCCCCTCAGCTGCCCATCACCGTGCCCCAAGCTTGATCAGCGGATGCGCCAAGCCTTCTGCATGGACCACAGCTGCCAGCCACTGGTCCCTCTCACACCTCCCTCTCCAGCCTCACCTCCAACCCCCATTCTGAGGGCAGTTTGTCCTGGCCCGGGCCCTCCCACCCCTACCCCACGCTCTCCTTTGACAAAGTCGTCATCCAGCCCGGACCAGAGCCATCCTGTCCAGTCCTGTCTCCATCCAAATCCAATTCATTTCTATATACTAGCATGTATTCTGAAAATTACACAATCTTATAAATCAAAGAAGACTTAAGTATATGTAGAGACATACCATGTTCATGGATTGGAAGACTCAACATAAAAATCATGTCAGTTCTTTTCACCCTGATATACAGGTTTAATGTAATTCCTATCAAAATCCCAGCAAGAGATTTTATAAATAGAGACAAGATCATTCTAAAATTTATATGAAAAGGCAAAGGAACTTGAAGAGCTAAAATAGTTTTGAAAAAGTAGACTAAGAAAGAATCAGTCTACCTGATTTCAAGACTCACTAATAAATATAGACACAATAATCAAGACTGTGTAGTACTGGCAGAGAGACAGACGATGGAACACAACAAGCAGCTCGAACAAAGACCCACACTGATGCCAAACTGATTTTCCACAAATACGCAAAAACAATTCAATGAAGGGAAGACAGCTTTTTCAACAAATGGTGCTGGAACATGAATTTGTCATCCACAGGCAAGAAAACAGAAAAGAGGGCTTTGACTTATGTCTTATACCTTAGACAAAAATCAGCTACAAATAGATCACAGACAAAGGTAAAATATAAAACTATAAAAAGTTTAGGAAATAAAACATGAGATAATCTTCACAGTCTAGGACTAGGCAAAGAGTTCTTGGACTTGATACCAAAACCACAATCATAAAAGGAAAAACTGATAAGATGGACTTGAGCAAAATTAAAACTGCTACTTGCAAAAGACTGTTAACAGGATAAAAAGTCAAGCTACGGGCAGGATAAAATAGTTGTAAACCATATATTTGACAAAAACTAATAAATTTAGAATACATAAAGAACAGTCAAACCACAATCTTTAAAAATGGCCTCATTAAAAAATGAACAAAAGACATTTTACCGAAGAGGATTCAGAGATGGCAAACAAGCACATGGAAAGATGCTCAGCATCATTAGCCACTAGAAGATGAAATTAAAACCACCATTTGATGTCACTAAGCACCTACTGGAATGGTTGAAATTAAAAATAGCAACATCAGCAAATTCGGCTGGAATTCAGAGAAACTAGATGACCGTGAAATGGTACACCCACCCTGGCAGATATTTTGGCAGTTTCCTCGAAAACTAAATGTCCATGAACGCTAAACAGATGACCCAGCAATTGAACTCCTGGCCACTATCCCAGAGTCACGGAGACTCATGTTCAGACGGAACCGGTGTGTGAATATTTATAGCACCTTCATTCATTATAGACAAAACTGGAAGCAACTCAGCCTGTTGTTCAATGGACGGATGGCTACAAAAACCGTACTCCATCCGCATCATGGAGTGCTTGTGTTGTTCAGTTACAAAGTTGTGTCTGACTCTCTTGTGGCCTCATGGACTGTAGCCCGCGAGGCTTCTCTTTGGGATTTCCCAAGCAAGAATACTGAGTGGGTTTCCATTTCCTTCTCTAACCGTAGACTCCTGCCTAGCAATACAAAGGAACAACCTACTAACACGTGCTGTGACCGGCGTAAATCTCCAGAGAATTAAGCTCAGTGAAAAAAGCCAGATCCAAATGGTGTCATAATCTAAGATCCCATCCATGCAGCATTCTTCAAATGACAAAAGCATAGGATTTGAGGGCAGCTGAGTGGTTGCCAGGAGCTAACCGGGGATGGAGGCAGAAGGGAAACGAGTGTGACTATAAAAAGGCACCCATGGGTCCTTCTGGTGATGGAGCATTCACACTTGACCGCATCAATAACAGAACCCTGGCTGCGGCTCTGCTCTGTACTTTTACACGATGCTACCACTGGGCAAAGGCCCACGGGGCCATGCCAGCCCTCTACATTATGTCTTACAAGTGCAGGCGAATCTACAATTACCTCAAAGTAAAGAGGACTCTTGAGAGGCCCTTGGACTGCAAGGAGAGCAAACCAGTCAATCCTAAAGAAAATCAACCCTGAAGACTCACTGGAAGGGCCGATGCTGAAGCTGAAGCTCCAATTCTTTGGCCACTTGATGGGAAGAGCCGACTCATTGGCAAAGACCCAGATGCTGGGCAAGACGGAGGGCGCAAGGTGAAGGGGTGCCAGAGGTTGCCATGGCTGGATGGTATCAGCAGCTTGATGGACATGAAAGTGAGAAACTCCAGGAGACGGTGAAGCCCAGGGAAGCCTCACCTGCGGCAGTCCAGAGTTGGAAGGAGTCGGACACGATTATCAAATGAGCAACAACAGAAACAAAGACCTCTTCACCCCCAATCACAAGACGGCCAGGGATGAAAAAAAAAAAAAGCTTTGTCTAAAAAAGAAATGGAGGGAAGAGGAGCCACAGTTATTATTGCAAACTGTTACAGAATACACACCAGTTTAACACGCTGTCAGCAACACAGCAACAGTATTGGTGGAAGACTGCAGAGTAATTCTGTGTCTCTTTCTCAATCTGCACTCCCTGGAGCAAACTATTACTTAATTTTTTTCTTTTTTATAAATCCCATAATTATGTTGAAAACAGAAAAGTCTTATTGCTTTTCTCTTTATTAAAGCATTACTTTATTTAATGCTGATATGCAAAATATCCCAGAATTTCTGTGACTCTCCCTTGGAGATCTTTATGTTTTAATAAACCAAGAACCTCAAAAAGTGAATGAGATAAAAAGATTATAGTCCTAAATGTAAAGGCCAGAATTATGAAACTTCTGGAAGAAAACAAGGAGAAAATCTTTTGAGAGCTTGGAATAGGCAGTTTTGTTAGGATCCAAAAAGCATGAACCAAAAGGAAATCAGATGAAAATTAGACTTAGTCAGAAATAAAACTAGTTTTCAGAAAGACACACATCACCTGAAAAGCCTTCGAATCTTGGGAGGGAGACGTCTTTTTCATTTATTAACGAGAGGACTGGGGCCTGGGGGCTCCTGGATGACTGCGTGGGTCCTGGTGGCCAGGAGGACCAACAGGTGATTGGAGGGTGGGAACTGTCAACCCCACCCTCTCCCCAGCTTGCTGGACAGGGAAAGGGACGGGCCTGGAGCTGAATTTGCCATCAGTAGCCAATGATTTGATCAATCATGCTTAGGCCTCCATAGAAAACCAGCAAGACTGGGTTCAGAGACCCTCCAGGTTGGTGAGCATTTGGAGATCTGTGAGGGTGGTGGTCTGGAGGGAGCATGGACGCCCCCCACCCCTTCCCCACACCTCTCTCTGTGCGTCTCTCCGGCTGTTCCCAAGTTGTACCCTTTTATAACAAACTCATAATCTAGCAAGGAGGCTGCTTTCCAGAGTTCTGAGGGTTGCTCTAGCAGATCATGGAACCCAAGGAGGGGCTCGAGGGAACCTCTAATCTACACCCCCGGGACAGCCTCAACTCTCAGGTGGGGTCTAAAGTGAGGCCAGTCTGTATGGAGCCCTTAGCCTGCAGGGTCCATCCCGTCTCCAGGCAGACAGTGTGAGAACCAAAAGCCACAGGACACCCAGCCTTTATCTGAGGATCGTGGGGGTGGGGAACCCACACGTCTGCTGTCAGACGTAAAGTCAAATGTTGCAGGAGAGGAAAAGCAGAGGCATTTTTTTTAATATGGATACAACTTAAATTCACATCTGTAGATGAGTGGGTGAACGATCCTGAAGCCACACACCAGAACTCAAGTTAGCGATAAAAAATAATTAATCTACTCACACTCACAGGATGAACAAACGTCAGAATTATCATGCTGAGCAGGAGCAGCCAGACACCAGAGGACAAACTGTGTGATCCCAGCAGCGTGACATCCAACCACAGTCGCAGAAAGGTGGGGAGGCTTGCCCGGGGCTGAAGGCAAGGGCGCCCTCCAGGGCCGTGAGCCCTTCTGTGTGTTGACCCTGGTGGTGATCACAGGGGTAAACTTTCGTTAGGACACAGCTTCTCACCACTAAAAGTAAGAGAGTGAAGTTGGTCAGTCGTGGCCGACTCTGCGACCCCATGGACTGTAGCCTACCAGGCTTCCACATCCACGGGATTTTCCAGGCGAGGATACTGGAGTGGGTTGCCGTTTCCTTCTTCAGTGGCTCTTCCCGACCCAAGGATGGAACCCTGGTCTCCCGCATCACAGGCAGACACTCTGCCGTCTGAGCCACCCGCGAAACCCACCACTAAAACGGATGCAAGTTATTCTATAGAAACTACTCCTCGATTAATTTTTCAAAAATGACAGGGAGTGTAAATCCATACCACACGTAGCTTTCGTAATAATTTTGAGTCCTTTTGCCCACCTTCCTCTTGTCAAACCCTGCTAGATCCTCATTGATTCCGTAGCTAAGGAAGAGCCTGTCCCAGACACAGAATTTTCATCAGTTTCCTCGCCGCCAGTTTGTGTGTTATTAGCAACATCTTCAATCCACATTTTCTTCTCAGAACACTTTACAACCCCCTTTTTGAAGGGTTGACTTCCTCAGACCTGGATGAAATGAGAAGTAAATCCTCTGGCCTGGCACGTGTAGCTGCAGACGCCCTGGTCTGCAGAGCAAACCACAGCTGAGGGTCCCTCTGCTCCGCCCTGGGGTCCCCAACCAGGGGAGAAGAGGTGCGTGCCACTGACTCAGAGACCGGGGAGGGCGCCATCTGGATCCTCATGGCTGTGATAGTAACGCTTTCTTATTTTAAACAGAAATAATCACACAGCAACACTTACAGTCACGCTCTGAGCTATCCCGCCTGTATCTATCTGTAAGCTAATCTAACACTAAGCTGTGTGTGTTAGTCACTCAGTCATGTCCGATTCTTTGTGACCCCACGGACTGTAACCCACCAGGTTTCTCTGTCCATGGGACTCTCCAGGCAAGAGTACGGGAGTGGATTGCCATTCCCATCTCCAGAAGAACTTCCCAACCCAGGGATCTATAGGCAGATTCTTTACCATTTGAGCTACAAGGGAGGTTCACTAAGCTGATCCCACCTATATCTAAGCTAATTTAACACTTTAACATCCACCCACAGCCCGTCCTGCAGACCTCAGCCTTGGAGGCGGGAGGGGGAGACGCAGGAGGCAGCAGGTGGGAAGAGGTGAGAACGGGCGAGCCCGTGGCGGGAGGAAGTGCGATGCTCTCACGCGTCATTACAGTAAACAGAAGGTGTTTCACAGTGTGCATCGAGATGGTGATGACGCTCCAGAGTGTCGCCAGATGGCCTGGCGGTAAACATCAGAGTCCACCCAGTAAGCAGCTTGCCCTTCTGCTCAAGACGTCCACTTTCCCAAGCGCCGTCTTGTGTATCCATCTTCCCACTTAACGTTCACAGCAGCCGTGGGAGAAGCCAGGGAAATGAGTGGCATCTGTATTTATGGACGAGCCCCCTGTCCCGGGCTAGGAAGGCGCCAGGTGAGGCAGGAGGGCGCCCTGCGTAGGCAGTGGCAGGGTTTGCTCACCCTCCTCCCAGGCCCTGCTGTCTTCCGGGAGGTGTACGCCACAGGCCACAGTCCCATCGGCACGACCTCTCACGTGTGGCGGGTACAGTCTGGGTTTCCCCATCGGAACCCTTCAGCCCCCCAACTCCTGACTCCTCCCTGCCTCACCTCCGATTCCCCGGCTTCTTGCATCACCAGCAGGAAGCAGCTCCGGAGGCTTCGCCCTCAGTTTCCTCCTTTCTGAGCCCCACGTGTGGGGACAGGGGAGAGGGCTGGGCGGAAGAGGCACAGGTCTGCCTCCTTGAAAGGCGCTTCCTTCGTGTGTCCAGCTTTCAATCCAACAGCGCCCCATTCATGCAGCTGAAGGGCGTGTCAATTTGGGGGCAGAACTGAGAACCCTGCAGGGAAGATGCACATTTAGCAGAAAGCCCTTTTTCTAAAACCCCACAACTCACCCTATCCTCATCACAGAGGCCCTTTGACCCCAAAACAGCACAAACACCAATGCCTGATCCATCCACGAAGCCCCAGTGACCTGAAGAGGTTTAGGGAGACACCGCTGGAAAACAGCTGCTTCGGCTTCACGGAAAGCTCTTTGCTACGGCCGTTTGACAAGGGCACGTTCCAACTGGGCCCCACAGCTTGTCGATTTCCTCCGTGTCCAAGAGAACACAGCAGAAAGACCCTTGGGAGACGCCGTGCCCTCAAACTGCCTGCGTGGTTGACTCCCAGGGACCTTGGCTGTCAACACTGACAAAGCCAGATGGCCTCCTGGCGAGGGGGTGGCGTCCTTGCTGTCAGCAAGCACTTGGCACATAAAGGAGCGCCCCTCAGCCCCAATGCAGAGCTGACCCATCGCCTCCAGTCCTGCAGACCCAGAAAGGAGTGCCTCTGCACCCCTCCCGATGCGGGTGCAGCTTAACTTTCTCACTCTTTTATAAAGTCACATTTGGAACCAGGGAAGGGAGGAGCGCTCAGTTGCTCTGTATTTGCCCCCCTTCCTGGCTACAGAAAACTATCCTTGAGGACGAAGTTGTTCAAACAGAATTCCAGCCAACAGCGTGGACCACAGCCCTCCAGCCGGCTCAGAGGGAAGGGCAGTGGGACACGGGCAAGAAGGCCAGGGCTCCCTGAACCCAGAGCCGGAGCCGGGCCAGTCCCAGCCAACCACCTGGAGGGTGTTCCCACACCATCCATCCTCCCAGCCAACCATGCTGAGGGCAGGGCCTCCACCACCCCACCTGCAGCCAGGACAGGCACTCCTGTTTGGAAACAGAACAAATCAAGGGGAGACGCAGGTCTTCGGGGAAGGTCCCCTGGAGGGGGAAATGGCACCCGCTCCGGATTCTTGCCTGGAGAATCCCACGGACAGAGGAGCCTGGGGTGCTATAGTCTGGGGTGGGGGCTCACACAGAGCTGGACACGACTGAGCGACTGAGCACATGGACCCCACCATTCAAGGGTGGATGCCCACCTGTGTGGCCAGTGTGGGAAACAGGGTCTTTGTAGCTGCAGTTAGACTTTGAGATAAGACCATCCTGGACTTGGGCTGGCCCTAAACCCAGTGACTGGGGTGCTTGTAAAGGAAAGCAGAGTGATCTCCGACACACAGACACACAGGGAGAAGGCCACGCAGGGAGAGAGGCAGAGACTGGAGCGACGCGCCCACCGCTGAGGTCTGGCAATGGCTGCCGGAGCCTCCAGAAACCAGGAGAGGGGCGTGGAGGGGAGCTCTTCAGAGGGAACTGACCTGCAGCCGCCTTGATTGCAGACTTCTGGCCTCCAGAGCTGGGGGAGAATACATTCCTATTGTCGGAAGGCACCTCATACATGGCAACTTGCTACGGTAGCCCTGGGGAGCTAACCTTGGGCTCAAATGTGGCCCGTGGTAAAAAATGAGTTCCCCATGAGTTCCCCCTTCCGGAAGGGGCCGTGCAGAAGCTTCTCCAGAGAGAGCGCACGGCACTGGCCTCCGGGCAGGGCCAGCAGATGCCACGGTGAGCTTGCTCTTTAAGAGGCTCCGTCTCTAGAAAGTCCAGGAAATGAAGCTCATGCCGCCACATGAACAGGATGTCACCACGCTGTGGAAGGCAGCAACAAAGGGGTGCATGGCCCCTCCCAGCCCAGTACTCAGGACCTGTTCCCAGCTTCCTCCAGTACCTCTCTCAGGCAGAGCCTCTGCAGGTTGGTGACTCCAGACACGCTGGGTGGAGCGGGTCTGCTCCTGGAGGGACGAGACCCACTCCACCCCACATCCCACCCTGCCCAGGACAGTCTGGTCAACTCCCGCTAATCTGCCGTCCTGCCCAATTTCATGTCTTCCCCAGCATCAGAATTTCTTATCTTCGAGGAAGTATTGGGAGGGGCTGCCCCAAGGTGGGCTTCCCAGGTGGCACAGTGGTAAAGAACACGCCTGTCCAGGCAGGAGACAGAGAGATGTGAGTTCGATCCCTGGGTTGGGAAGATCCTCTGGAGGAGAGCATGGCAACCCACTCTGGGATTCTTGCCTGGAGAACCCCATGGACAGATGAACCCGGCGGGCTACCGTCCATGGGGCACAAAGAGTCAGACGTGACCGAGGGGCTTAGCACACACACAGGCCCCAGGGTAAGTCCAGGTGGGCCTGCAGAACCCCCTCTCTACTCCCGCTTCGCCCACCCGTCAGTTTGGAGACACGGGCGTGATCAGAGCTGGTTGTCCAACACAGGGCTCCACCGAAAGGTGCCAGCAACAACCCGTCCTCTGGCCTGGCCCTGCCTCCCTGGCAAAAACACTCAGATAATCTCCATTTAGAAGAACTTCTAAAGTTGCGAGAGCAATTAAAGCAGCATGGTCAGCAGAAAGGAGATCATCTAGCGCTTACTTTCCATCAACAATAAAACACAACTTTGAGAAAGATCTGAGGCCATTTGCTGAAAAACTAAATTGGGCACCACATTTTTAAAACTTTGTTTTTTCAGAAAACTGCAATAGACAGTCAACCACCCAGGAAGGCCGCGTTCCTGAAGGCACAATCCATCTCTGAAACGCAAGGTGACTTCTGGCGAAGTCAGCACAAGGCGGGGGATG
>SJYC01085163.1:0-16624 GCA_006408675.1 Madoqua kirkii
AGCACCCACCTCCCCACGGAAGCCCTCCTGGCAGGAGCTCTGCCATCCGAGGAACCTGAACCTTGCCCAGCATAACTGCCCCCCAGAGAGGAAACACCCGACAGGCGCCCCTCACGCCTCCTCTGAGACACCCCAGTTCCACCGCGAGGTTCACCACCCACCTGGCTCCCCCGAGGCCCAGGCTGGACTGAACCCACTAGCGTTTCCGTCAGCACCTGCCAGGGCTGGGAGCCTCGGGTGGTGGCCAGCCAGGCCCCACAAGGTGCAGGGCTCCAGACAGGCTAAAGGCGGACCCGAGGCCGTGGCCCAGCCTTGGGGCCGAGGATGCCCTCCTCTGGCTCCCAGTCCTCCTGAGCCTCCGGGGCCTCGCGCACCCATCCCGGGTGGGCATGGAGTCCTCTCGGGCTTGGGCTCCTCTTCTTCCAGAACTGTGGGTGCGCTTCTTTGGTGGGGTCAGGACCCAGCCGTGCCTGGGCCGCCGGGAGTCAGAAAGCTTCCAGACCTGCATCTGGGCTCCATCCCAGGGCGGGGGAGGGGGTAGAGGGTCTAAATTACCAACCAGATCAAGGAAGGGTGAGGCTGTTGTCAACTGTATCACGAACACAAAGACGGCAATAGACACTCATTCACACGCTCACGGACACACACTCAGGCTCGCAGCCACACACAGCTGCACTCACAGGCCCAGGGCAGGGAGCGCTCAGTCCAGCAGTGGCGAGGCTGTGGGCGGGGCCTGGGCGGGGCGGGGCGGGGCCCCGCCAGATGCTGTCCAATCAGTCCAGACACAAAGTTCCTGGGGCAGGAACAGACCCAGCGGAGCGGTCCAGAGGGATCGGCCCAGCTGGAGGCAGTGCTGACGCTGGGTCTGCGGGTCTGGAAGGCAGGGAGCACGTGCTGGAATTGCCCATCCAGAAAACAGACCTCGCAGGCCGGCAGTGCCTGCACAGCGCCCACAGGTAGAACCTTGTGTGAGGACGTCTTGAAGAAGGGCTGTGCTTTGGGCTCACGGTGAGAGGTCCAAGCCAGTGACCGCCCTGCTTCTTGACCTTCGTTAGACCTGGTACCGCACTGGGCCAACACAGCTAAAAAGCTGATAAAAGGAGCAAAGCCCCCAGCTGCCCCAGCCCTTGCTGCTCCCGAGTCATTGTGAGATTAAAATGCTGCGGCCAGGCGGGGGATCAGGCGCTGGCCTTGCTGCCAGGAGTGGGGTCAGCAGCTCGGAGCTTCCCGATGCAACTTGACCCTGAGGGCGCAGAGCCTCGGAGCTGACCCGGCGGCTCTCCCCGCGACTCTCCTGAGGAGCCAGGGATGCAGACGGACGCGCGGATGCGCCGAAACACACAACAACCGGAAGTGAAAGGAGATGCTGGGACGAAAAACGGCAGATTGTGAGGAAGGAAGCTATGTGACCATTAAAGGTGACAGCAGCTAAGAACTGATGAGTCTGTGGACACGCCCACCTGAGTTGGCGGAGACAGGAAACTGCAGAACAAGTCTGCTCCCTTCCCCCCGCACCCGCCCCCGCCCCCAGGTACATGCAGCGCGGGCCTGCCTCTTGCAGGCTGTGGGGAGCGCTGATGAGCAGGAGGCCACACAGAGCCCAACTCTCCCGCCAGGGCCGCTTCCCGGGGAGCTGCGTCCACCACCTGGCCAGTCACCCCATCCACCCGTGAAGCCTGCTGCTGGTGGTGGTTCAACCAAGGAGGGTCCCGACAGCCGGGGATCCTGTAGTGAGCCCCCCAGACTGAGCCAGCTATGAGGGTGAAAGGGAGCGTGGCTGATCGCTACCCAGGGCCAGGCTGGTCCTGACACAGTGGGCGCCAGGCCTCCCCACTCTGCAGATCACACTCTGGAAACACCTTCTCCTGTAATCAGATGCTGTGGTGGCAGCGAGAGGGCTCGGCTCCCCAGCAGTGGGGGAGGAGGGGCTGAGAGAGGGAGAGGCAGAGAGTCCCCGAGTCTGCCCCCAAGGTGGGTTAGGGCTGGGGGCCAGGCCTGCGCTGGGGTGCCCTCTCAGGGGTTAGCCTTTGGAGTTCCTGGGGTCAGAGAGATGCTGTCCCCTCTGCACATGTCTGAAATGGCAGTGGAAACCAGATCCCCTTCCCACTTGGGGGAGTAGCCCCGGGTCAGTCTCGTCCTTGGGTCCTCTCTGGACTGGGGCAGTAGCAGGCCTTTCCCATAGAACGTGAGACCAGAGTTCACAACGCCTGCATTGCACTCAGTGACCCCAAGAGTCAGGGGCTCACTCTAGTCTGAACGGATGGTCATTCACTTCAGGCCACTGGGGAGAGGAGAGCCCCATCCAGGCTGTCGAGGGGACGTGCACTCAGCAAGGGAGGGCGAGTCTCTAGTGGGACGACCGCTGCTTCCCCTGCCCCCCAGAAGGGAAGCAGGGTGAGGGAGAGAAGTACAGGGACAGACAACCTGCTGAGTGGGAGAAAACGTCTGCAAATGAGGCGACCGGAGCAGGTTAATATCCAAGATACACAAACATCATACAACTCAATGTCAGAAAAAAAAAAAACAACCCTGATTTTAAAATGGACAGAAGACCTGAATAGACATTTTTCCAACGGTGGCCTCCAGATGGCCAGCAGGCACACGGAAAGATGCTCAGCATTGCTGACCAGGGAAACGCAAATCCAAACCCCAGTGAGGCCCCACCTCACACCTTCAGGATGGCTGCCCTCAGAAAGACCACAAATAACAAGCACCGTCGAGGATGTGGGGGAAGGGAGCCACTGGACACCGCTGCCAGGAGCGCAGACTGGTGCAGCCAGTGTGGAAAACAGCTCGGCAGTGTCTCCAGAAGTAAAACCAGAACCACCGTATGGCCCAGAAATCACGCTCCTGGGCACATATCCAGAAGGGAAAAAAGGCAGACACTAACTCAAAAAACTGGCCAGCAGCATCTTCTACAGTTGTCAAGATATGGAAGAAAGTGTCCACGGACAGATGGATGAAGATGTGGTACACATATACAATGGAATACTACTCAGTCATGAAAAAGAGTGAAATTTTGCCATTTGCAACAGCGTGGATGGACTTGGAGGGCCCTATGCCAAGTGAAACAAGTCAGACAGAGAAAGGCAAATACTGCATGATATCACTTACATGTGGAATTCTACAAATAAAACAAACAAAAGGCAAAGAGACTCATAGATACAGAGAACAAACTAGTGGTTAGCAGTGGGGAGTCAGGGAAGACGGAGGTGTGGGATTAGAGCTACAATCTCCTGCATAAAATAAATGAGCCACAAAGACATGTTGTACAATGTGGGGAACACAGCCAACACTTTACAATAACTACAGGTGGGATGCAATCTTTAAAAATTATGAATCACTACGTTTTTGTACACCTGTAACTTATATAATGGGAAAACAGTGGCTGACTTTATTTCGGGGGGCTCCAAAATCACTGCAGATGGTGATTGCAGCCATGAATTAAAAGACGCTTACTCCTTGGAAAGAAAGTTACAACCAACCTAGACAGCATATTCAAAAGCAGAGACATTATTTGTCAACAAAGGTCCTTCTAGTCAAGGCTGTGGTTTTTCCTGTGGTCATGTACGGAAGTGAGAGTGGGATTGTGAAGAAAGCTGAGCGCTGAAGAATTGACACTTTTGAAGTGTGGTGCTGGAGAAGACTCTTGAGAGTCCGTTGGACTGCAAGGAGATCCAACCAGTCCATCCTAAAGGAGATCAGTCCTGATTATCCATCAGAAGGACTGACGCTGAAGCTGAAACCCTAATACTTTAGCCACCTGATGTAAAGAGCTGACTCATTTGAAAAGACCCTGATGCTGGGAAAGATTGAGGGCAGGAGGAGAAGGGAACGACAGAGAATGAGATGGTTGGATGGCATCACCAACTTGATGGACATGAGTTTGAGTAAATTCTGGAATTTGGTGATGGACAGGGAGGCCTGGCGTGCTGCAGTTCATGGGGTTGCAGAGTCTGAAACAACTGAGTGACTGAACTGAACTTATATAGTATTATACATCAACTGTGCGTACATTCAAAGTCACTTCAGTTGTGTCTGACTCTGCAACCCTATGAACTGTAGCCCGCCAGGCTCCTTGTCCATGGGATTCTCCAGGCAAGGATACTGGAGTGGGTTGCCATGCCCTGCTCCAGGGGATCTTCCCGACCCAGGGATGGAACCCACGTCTCTTACGTCTCCTGCAGTGGCAGGCAGGGTCTTTACCGCCAGCACCGTATCAACTTGTGTGGTAGGTAGTCTCAGTCATGTCCAACTCTTTATGACCCCAGGGACTATAGCCCACCAGGCTCCTCTGTCCATGGGATTCTCCAGGCAAGAATACTGGAGTTGGGAAGATCCACAACCCATGCCTTGTGTCTCCTGCATTGGCAAGTTGGTTCTTTACCACTGGTGCCACCTGGGAAGTCCATCAACCAGATCTCAATAAAAATAAAAAATAAAGCACCAAGGGCAGGGATAGGGTGAGGCCTCAGGGTTGTGCCGGGTTCAGGGTGCAGTGAGGTCACTGGGACTCAGGCCCTGTGCGGAGCCCACAGATGCAGCCTCACCCTCTGTCTGTCTGCTGAGAGCTGTGTCCACTGGGATGCTCAGCTCAGATAGGGTGAGAGGGGAGCAGATTTGCTCACACGAGATTCACACTCGGGAAGGAATGCTCTTTCTGCAGGATCAGCAGACGTCTTAGCACATGACACTCTCCCTCCTTACAGGGAACTCGACGACTGGTGAGCAGACTTGTTCTGAAACTAAATGCCCTCAGCTCTTTGCATCCACGGGCTCCCCATTCTCCTCAGGACTGAGTGACCGTAAATCTCCCCCATCCGTTTTATCATCTTTCCCCACTGCTGGCTGCTTTTCAACATCTCTGCACTGTACTGCAGATGCAGTCTTGATTGAAGAGGGAGTGTTCACAACCTGATTTTTATTTCTGCAAAGACTCCCATACCTCAGTGTTGACAATTACAGATGCCTTCATCACGGTTCTCCCTACCCCTTCCTTCGGGTGCCCACATCGCTGGTTAGAGTCCTGCACTTCTGGATGTAAAATACTGAGCCCGTAACAGATGCCCTTCCCTTATTCTAAAAAGGCAATATCATTCTTCCTTCTTTACTGCCTTCTAGACACACAACAGTCAGCAGGACAGAGGAGATGGGTTTAAAATCATGAGGAGAATGGCAGACATATTTCAAGGCCTCGAATGTGAAGAACAATGGCTGTCCCTTCCCCGTGTATCACGCTGGCAGACCTTCAGAGGTGGCTTCTGGCAGGACTGTAAATTGAGGCAACCACACCCCAGGCCAGCGAGCAACAAGAATGCAGCTCTGACACGCAGGGCCCTGCACTCAGACACTCCTTTCCCGGGAATTTGTCCCGAGCAGATCACTAGACAACTGCTTAAAATATGTCTTCAAATCGCATGCTGCTAAGTCACTTCAGTCGTGTCCGACTCTGTGCAACCCCATAGACGGCAGCCCACCGGGCTCCCCCGTCCCTGGGATTCTCCAGCAAGTACACTGGAGTGGGCTGCCATTTCCTTCTCCAATGCATGAAAGTGAAAAGTGAAAGTGAAGTTAACTCTCCAATTCAAATCACATGAAATACCCTAAATACCCATGATTATGCAGTTGGTTACAGAGAGGATGACAGATTGATTCAGTGGAAACCAAGGCAGCCATTAATAAGAGTGATATATACCAACATCCATCACGAGGTTAGCGGTGCTCCCCAGCAAAGACAGAAGAGGACCTCTTATGCAGCAAGCATAATTTAATTTTGTTTCAATTAAAGCATGCGTGCACACACATGTGTAGGCGTGTTTGCCTGTTTGCTTAGAAGAGATGTGAGTAGCGGCTCTTCTGGAAAGAGAACTGTGAGAGTGGCCTTCTGCTTCTGCATTCCTTGCTGACCTTCACAGTTAAATACATGAAGCTGTATTGTTATTTTTAGGATCAGAAAAAAGAGGTTTTCATTTGGAAAAATATGCAAAGGTGGCTTCCTCGCATCTATGGACCCAGGCACAAATGGGGGATGACACCACATTTGCCGACTGCTGTGATGGCCAACTTGGCAGGACCACCACGCTCAGCTGTTAGGTCAAATGCCCACCCAGGCCATCGTGAAGCTGCTTTTAGGATGAGATTAACATTCAGGTCATCAAGTAAAGCAGATCAACTCCACTGTGTGGTAGGCCTCCTCATCCAATCAGTTGAAGACCTTACGAGTAAGACAGAGTTCCCCCGAGGAAGGAGGAATTCTGCTGCAGATGGCCCCAAGACGGACCTGCAAAGCCATCCCCTCCCTGGGTCCCCAGCCTGCCGGCCAGCCCTGTAGATTTCAGCCATGCCAACCTCCAGAGACGCATGAGCCAGCTCATTAAAGTAACTGTTTCTTTCCTGGTCTCTCTCCCTCTCTTTACATAAATACACATCCTATTGATTCTGTTTCTCTGGAGTACCTAAACTCATTTTTATATTTTTAATAAACTTTGATTTTTAGAGCAATTTTAGGTTCACAGCAAAATTGAAAGGAAGCTAACGTTTCTCCTGCTTCTACACATGCATGCCTTCCTCCACTATCCAAATCCCCACCAGAATCACGCATTTGCTACAACTGATGAGCCTACGTCAACACATCAGCATCGCCCAGTGTCCATCGCTTTACACCAGGGCTCACAGATGTTGCGTTGACTCGATAGGTGGCTTTGGGTAGTCCCGACATTTTAACAATGTTAGTTCTTCCACTCTGTGAACACAAGACACCTGTCCCTTCATCTGCGCCTTCTTCAGTTCCTTTTATCCCTGTCTTCTGGTAAGTTGTCAGAGTAAAGGTCTTTCATTTCCTTGGATAAATTTCTTTATAAGCATTCTATTATTTTTGATGCTATTAAAATGAAATTGACTACTTCTTTTTCAGAAAATTCACTGTTATTGTATAGAAACACTACTGATTTCTATATTAATTTGTGTCCTACAACTTTACTAAATTCTTTGATTAGATATAACTATATTTTTTTTGGTTGAGCCTTTGGAATTTTCTGTATATTCAATCACATCATCTGCAAATACAGACAATCTCTCACTTTCCATTTCTGATACTTTTCATTTCTTTTTCTTGCCCGGTTGCTGAGGCTAGCACTTCCCGTACTATGCTGAATAGGAAAGGTGAGACTAGGCACCCTCATCTTGTTCCTGATCCTAGAGGGAAAGCTTTCAACCTTTCACCATTGAGGATGACATTAGCTAAAGGCTACAATACATATGGCCTTTATTACGCTGAGATATGTGTGAATCCCCAACCTCCCTTGACTAAATCACATTGGTTGGTGTGCTGGCCACGGCCAAAGATGACAGAGGCTGTGACTATAAGTCGGTGGGGTCTCTGACTGGTAGGGAGACACAGGGCACTTCAGTTCAGTTCAGTCACTCAGTCGTGTCCGACTCTTTGCGACCCCATGAACTGCAGCATGCCAGGCCTCCCTGTCCATCACCAACTCCTGGAGTTTACCCAAACTTGTGTCCACTGAGTCAGTGATGCCATCCAGCCATCTCATCCTCTGTTGTCCCCTTGTTCTCCCACCTTCAATCTTTCCCAGCATCAGGGTCTTTTCAAATGAGTCGGCTCTTTGCATCCGGTGGCAGGAGTATTGGAGTTTCAGCTTCAGCATCAGTCCTTCCTGGAAGGACACAGGGCACTATAACCTGGCAGGCGGGCATGTGTTCAGAGGAAGGGCCCAGCAGAAGTGTTTCGGAACATGAAGGGTCCTTTCTTATAAAAACACTGAGACCACGTGTTTACAGGCTGGGGTCCAGAGTCCACCCAGCAATTCTCCTTGACAAGGCCTCTGACTGTGCCAGCTCCCTTCATCCGTTTTACTGGATTCCAGATTCGTTCTCCTGAGTCTGCTCCTCGGGGTCCACCCGCCCCACCAGCCGTTTAAGGAAAGAGCGTTCCAGCCTCAGGTTGGCGCTGCGCCTGCACACCGCGCGCCTCAGCAGAAACCACCTCTCACCCTCCAGCCGGCAGGCAGGGCTGGCCCGAGCACTGCCTCCTTGGCGGATAATAAAGGTATGGCAGCAAATTCTAGAACCAAAGATCAATCCACTCCATGACAGGTTTTTTAAAAGCTCCCGTTTAAAGACACATTTGCTTTCGGCACGGCGAAGCTGGGCAGCCAACTGCCCGACGGCCACTGTCCCGTGATGGCCGGCCCAGCCACTACCCAGGCCTGCAGGCAAGAGCTGATGTTTCCGCAGAAGCCCAGGCCTGCGTCAGGGGTCCAGTGACTGGGGAAGAGCAGGAAAAGCTCCCTGGACTGAGAGCGGGGTGGACGCTGTGTGTCCCCTCTGCCTGAAGTCCCCACAGGCACGGCCGTGAGCCCTCGGGGTCTGGAATCCTCTGTTTGGAGGGAGAGCAGAGCTCAGGGACCAGGCCCCGACCTGCCTCAAGGAGCACAGGCTGGTGACACACTTTTCCGTGAGACAGCTCAGCTTCTGCTATGTGTTTCCAAAGCCATGAACCGATCGCCTGCTGAACACACACCTACAGGGAAGACAATCTGACTCTCGCTACGGGAGGACGATGCTACCAGCACTGCAGCCTCCCGGGACGCAAGATGCAGGTAGAGAAGTTAAGCCCCAGTTGGCGGGGCCGGATGGACAGGGACGGGTGGGCCCCTCCCGAGCCCGGCCGACCCCCAAGCCACATTGGGCTGTGTCCTCACCCAGGATGGCCGTCAGACCTTACCATGTTCAGTGCCGACCGACGTGCGTTCACACACCAGCAGCTGTGCAAATGTCCCCTGGTGAGCACACCTAAAGGATGACTTGGGGGGATGGGGAGTCACCGTTTGATGGGCAGAGTCTCTGTTTGGGAAGATGAGAAAGGCCCATGGACAGATGAGGGAGCTGATTGAAAACACTGTGAGTGTACTTAATGCCACTGAACTGGACACTTAAAAAATGATTATAGTATTAACTTTCATGAGATGACTTACTCTGACTCCTAGATTCCAGGACTAGTGACGTGAGATCAAGTCCAGACCAGGAGTGTCCTTAAAATGCCAGCAGGCATGATGTCACCTGGGGAGCCAGCAGTGCCTGGACCCCCAGGATTTCTCAGGAAGAACAGACACATCGGCTTGTGAAGCACAGGGCAAACCACACAGCTTGGGATTTTTTCCTTGGATCTAAAGAAAGAGAAAGTAAAAGACTGCATCTCATAAAATATAACAGACTGATCGATCCCAATGACACAAATATGGCTGATGGGCACACATCTACAACCCGAATCTTAACTCACCCAGAGTGCAGATTCCACAGTGCTCGCAAAACCCAAAGACCCACCGTGACACATTTTGTTGAATGTAATGGCTACTGAAAAGTCAGCGTCTTTGCGTCTGACATCTTCAGCTCACATGTTTCCTCTCTTCAGGGATCTCTTCTCTATTACACCAGCTAAGAGAAAAGGTGAGACATATCATAGTACCCATCAGACAAATGTGTAACTGTGCAACAGGCTGGAGCTAGTACAGGTCAGCTCTGTGTGACAGAATATACCCTGAGACAGCGTCGTGGACCATAAAAGGGAGCATCTCGGTGGAAGACACTACAGGCCAACTGGAAAACAAGACCAGTGATTTAGCTGAGACTGGAACTAAGAGGATTAAAGGAAACCATGTGGCAGAAATGAAGAGGTCACAGTTTATGTGTGTGTGCATATATATATATATATATATACACGGGCACAACTGAGCAGCTGAACTGAACTGACATACACACACCTACCTGCTAAGTCCCTTCGGTCATCCCCGACTCTTTGCAGCCCCATGGATTGTAGCTCACCAGGCTCCTCTGTCCACGGGCTTCTCCAGGCAAGGATACTGGAGTGGGTTGCCATGCCCTCCTCCAGGGGACCTTCCTGACCCAGGGATTGAGCCCCTGTGTCTCTCACATCCTTCCTGGAAGGACACAGGGCACTATAACCTGGCAGGTGGGTTCTTTACCACTAGCGCCACCGGGGACGCCCCAGATATATCTATATATACAGGGACACCATGCACATGGGCAAGACCACCCGAGCACAAGGAGAAGGAGTCTGTCCACACTCCAGGGAGAGTGGGCTCAGGGGGAGCCAGCTCCAAGCCCCCGGACCTCAGGCCTCCAGCCTGCAGAGCCCTGAGGACTAGATCTCCGTTGTCTGAGCCGCTCCGTCTTGGTCCTCCGAGCGCCCGAGCGGACTGACGCTTGGGCCAGTGTTACCTCTGTCCTTTGCAAGGTCACTGGGTTCCTAAGCGTATCTGAGCCAACACCTTGAAATTCCCGTCTCCAACCATCCTCTGCAGGGAGGAAAAAGCACAGACATCGATTCTCACCTCAGGATGGTGAATCAAGCTCTGCGGAATTTCACGGTCCCTCGTGTCTGGGGAGAGTGGAGCCTCCGACTCGCAGCTTCCTCTGGGACTCTGCACAAGCGCTGGGCTGGCCTGTCCCCCAGGCACTGCCCAGCTCTCCTCTCTGCTGCAAGGAGCCTCCCTGCAGACGGGATGCCAAGACCCAGGCAGCGCCAACTGTCCCAGCAGCCCGATCTCGCATCTTAACACGCCGGGTGGAGGCCCATCCCCGGCTACAGTCTAGGTCATCCAGTGAGTCGTACCATGCCCGATGAGCCAGCAGGGCCCCCGTCCAGTAATCAGTGCTGCTTTAGTCTCGATGCTTTCCTCATAAACTCAGCTGATGGCCTTCCTGTTATTGCTTTTCAGAGGGAAGATTTAGAGCAGCAGAAAATACTATCAAAAAGGATATTAGGCTTAGATTGACCATAACGCAATGATCATGAGATCCGAGCTCCCCAGTCTACACTGTACCATTAACTACACATCGTCCACGTGCCACCCGCGGGCTGCAAAGCAAGTGTTGGCTGGAGATTTCAATCTCAGTGAGCAATTTAAACTCAGTGTTTTTGCATAAATAGATTACACAAAATCTGCTTATTATGATTTCCACATATATGGGATGGGGAAACGTCATAGAGGATTTCTCCTTCTCGAGGAGGCTCAAACAACAGAGAAGTAAAGTCCACTCGGCTAAGTCAGCGTGGGTGGGGCACATGGAGAAGAAGGTGACAAACTGGAATTTCCCTTCATGAAGGCTAGGACTCTGGAGAGCCCTTGGGACAGCAGAGAGATCCGTCCAGTCCATCTTGAAGGAAATCCACCCCAAATATTCACTGGGAGGACTGATGCTGAAGCTCTAATACTTGGGCCACCTGATGCGAAGAGCTGACTCACTGGAAAAGACCCAGATGCTGGGAGAGCTTGAGAGCAGGAGAAGGGAGTGACAGAGGACGAACGGCTGGATGGCATCACCGACTCAATGGACATGAGTTTGAGCAAGCTCCGGGAGATAGTGGGGGACAGGGAGGCCTGGCGTGCTGCAGTCCCTGGGGATGCAGAGAGTCAGACACGACTGAGTGACTGGACAACAGAGGCTTGGGCGCCGCCCTCTGCGCTTCTGATTTCACACCAGGGTCCTCGTCTTACTCTTAATCTGCCACAGAAATCTCTTGGATTGCGATGTATCATCCTACCCAGCAATGCCTCTCCAAGCATCAGAGACCACTTCATCTGAAGAGGGAGACACCACCTGTGTGGATGCCACAGACCCAGGGGCAGAGCAGGAGGAGCCAGGCTGTGACCCCCCCCCTCACCGTCCACCTGCACAGACAGGTGCGGTCAGGACCCCTGTCTTGGCGCCAGGCACCCCTGCGGCCTCTGGAGGGCAGCCCTGCGGCCTCTGGAGGGCACCCTTGCAGCTGGGACCCCGGGCGCCGTGCAGTCGGCTGATGCCAAGGGCGTCTCTCACTTCCCGTGGCATCCGTGAGTGCCTTGACCAGGCACTTGCAGGCTCCCTACCAACCGCAGGGCAAATGTATCGGCTTCCTGTGGCCACTGAAACAGAATATCACAAACTAGTGGTTTAACGCAACACAAGTGAATTCTTCTACAGTTCTGGGTCCTAAACCGAAGCCCCTGGCAGGACTAGTACCTTCCAGAGGCTTCATGGAAACTCACAGCATTGCCTTTCCTGTCCCCAGGGATGCCTGCATCCTTGGCTCCGGCCCTTGCCCACCCCGCTCTGGCCTCTGCTCCCATTCAGACTCTGCCCACCTGCCCCTCCTATAGGGACCCTTGTGAGGACAGTGGTCCCACCCAGATAACGCAGGGCAACCTCCCCATCTTGAGTCTTAAACCTGTAAAGTGCCCTTTGCCCTGGAAGGTCCCATGCTCACAGGTTTGAAGGATCAAGATGAGGACTTCTTCAGGGACCATTATCGAATCTACTGCGGGGAACTCTGGTTTTCTCTGTAATTCTCCAATACAGGATAGTTCACGAATGTTCTTACATGTTTATTAAATCATAAACTTGTATTCTAAATATATCATCTGTGAGCTCAGAAGCCTGGCTTGGGGGCAGGGGTGTAGAGAAGGGACAGACTGTGGAAAATGACCTCCACCAAGGCCAAACGTGGTCCTACATGACCCAGGCAGGTCGCGTGGATGTTCACAGAAAGGAGAGGCCAGCTCCAAGCCCAGTATCCTCGCCTGGAGATCACATGCATCATCATGACGGTGTGAACCCCAGAACCTCCAGCTCTCAGAAAACTGAACCTCATTCTCAGGCCACAGACCTTCTGCCCTTCTCAGACTCAAGATCACTGGACCCATTTTCCTAACAACCACCTGTCGTCTCTCTGTCCTGGGGCTTCTCTGAAGTTCAAGCAGCACTTCTCGACCTGACGCCTCATCTCTGTAACCTCCCAGCTCTTTCCTGGGATATGCCTGGCTCACAGGAGAGTACCCCACTGTGGGGATCTCAGAGGACAACAAGCCAGCTTAAGGGGATGTATTTATGGTAGCCTCTGGAGGGACGATGTAGAGACTTGGAAGATTTGCATCCGATGCTGAGACTTCAAGTAAGATCCTCGAGCAGACTCTGGGGAGAGTCTAGAGCACCCTTCCAGCTCACTGGGGAGTAACACAGGGGGCTGGTGTATTACAAGGGTTCTGTTGGCTGCAGAGACAGAGAATCCAATGCCAACTGGCTTGAGCAATAGAAAACATACAGGCTCACACTGCATAATCCAGGTGTGAGTGGCTTCAGGCATGGTGGGATCCAGGAGCTCCGACGATGTTGTCAGGAATTCCTGAACCCCCTCCTCGGTCTGCTTTCAGTGAGTCTGTCAAAGCCGACCTGGCTTGCACGACCCTGAGAGCAACACCGCCTTAAGCTCTGTGCCCCGGGCCCCACTGGCTTCTCCCTCGTCCCAGCTCTGGTTTATGTCTCCATTTTCAGGCAGGCTTTCCCCTCTCGATGACAGAACGGCTGCAGCCCAGTTCCCAAGCCTCGCCTGAGCAGCAAAGCCCATCCCCCAGTGGCATTTTCCTCATCCATCACTTGGAAAGTGAGTTCAAAAGACAGGCGAAGAACTCCCTTGATGGCCCAGTAGCTAAGAGCCCATCTGCCAACGCTGGAGACACAGGTTTGATCGCTGCTCCGGGAGGATCCCACAGGCCTCGGAGCAACTGAGCGCGTGTATCACAACTACTGAAGCCACACGCCCCGGAGACTGTGGGCCCCAGCAAGAGAAGCCACCAGCGAGAAACCCACACGCCGAGAAGGTGAGTAGCCCCGGCTTGTCGCAGAAAGCCATTGCCCAGCACGAAGACCCAGTGTGGCCAAAACTTAATTGATGAATTTTAAAGAGAAACACAAGGAAGGCCCCCTGGAAAACCAACTTCAGATGGACACTCTGCCTGGAGTTCCAGCTTGGACTGTACGGTCTCTGAAATCTGATACTTGATGAAAACCATAAATTACTCCTAATTGTGCATCCCCACCAGGCTCCATCTGCCTCCGACTTTTCCCAAGATGAGCTCCTTCTTTGTCTCACCAGTATATTATCAGGAAAATGATGTGGGTCTCAGCATCTCTCAGACTCAGCATGATTAGCACTTCCAGGTCGGCAGCGATGTCAGCTCAGATAGCTCACACCTGGAGTGAAGGCCGAAGAACACCCTACCAATCTGCTCCTCGGTGACGGCGACCAGTCCAGGAGGGGGCAGAGCCACCCTGCCAGGCCTGCCTTGTCAGATAAAAGCTCGAGCAAAGTGAAATTTAGAACCACACAAATTCTCAAATCATTTCTTTAATGTAGCCGAGAAGATCTCTAAAAAGCTTTATCTGAGCAAGGCCCTGGTTCTCCTGGGAAGAAAGTGACGAATGAGGCTTCTCTCCAGAAGCTCAGTTCCACCCAGGAAAGTCCCTGGCTTGTGGCTGAAAGTAAAAGTGAAGTCATGCCCAACCCTTTGGGACCCCATGGACTGTAGCCTGCCAGGCTCCTCTGTCCATGGGATTTTCCAGGCAAGAATACTGGAGCGGGTTACCATTTCCTTCTCCAGAGGATCTTCCAGACCCAGGGATCGAACCTGGGCCTCCTGCATTGCAGGAAGACACTTGCCCATCTGAGCCACTGGAGAAGCTGTGGTTAGGGTTAGGATTTTGACTCCATGATGGTGTGAAAGTGACGTGTGTACACTAGAAACCGAAGAGCTCAGGTTTTGAATTTGCATCTTTTCTGAAGCTGGAAAGACAGGGTCCAGTCCTCCATCCTGGTCAGCCCCATGATCTCAGGGTAGAAAACCAGCCCATTTCCAGCCATCCAGGACAGACAGCCTCTGTGCCGTTCACCTTAGTGCAGGACCCAGTAATCACACAGGAGGGTCAGCACTTTATCAGAGGCCTTGTCTCGTCCAACCACAGGTGAACGTCAGGGCGCTGAGCACATGTGATGGGGGCTAGGCCGAGCTGCGACATTTGGGAGGAGAGAGGTTGTAAACCTATTTCACCTTACGATGGTTTGTAAGAAAGTGGGGCTCCATCGCAGGTGGAGGAATACCTGTATATCCTGACGATTGTGTCCGCAGAGCAGGAAAGAGGGCCCTCAGGGACGACCATGTGAGACCAAGAAAGGGGCCCTCAGACTCGAATCAGACGTGCTTGAGTGTCTGCACACCCACGTCCCGGGCTGGCCTCCGGTCCTATTGGTGAACGGCCGCCCGTGGGCCCCCAGGTCACGCCCCCGCAAGGACACGCTCCACGTTCTCTGCTTGTGCCAACAGATGGCAGTGTGATGGGGTCACTGGAGCCCAGGGCTAAGCCCTTCAGCATCTCTGCACGAGGTGGGTCTCCCGTTTATATGACCTTTGGTCTAGGAGCAGGTCCAACTCCGAGACATCCAGGGCAGCTACGCTTCAACAGCAGATTCTCAGTCTTTCTGGCACGAAGAGCCAGCGTAATGAGCTTGGGCAAGCACACCCACTGGAGAATATGTGGGAAATCCTGGAGAGGACACAGCCAGGACGGGAGGAGGTCCTCTGTGTGTGAGCGCAGCCCACGTCTCCACTGACCCCTGACTCCGGGTGGGCTAAAGTGGTCCTGAGGAGACTACGAGAGCGCCCCTGGCTGTGAGCCTCCACTGCAAGAGGCAGGATCTGAAGTTTCAGCCAGCCACGCACACTGCCTGCTTAGCAAAGAAAATAAGTACTCTCTGGAGACATAGAAAAAAATCCAAAGTCCCTATGACATAACACTAACAAAGTACAGGAGAGAAGCCAAAAATACAGGATATATGAAGAACCAGGAAAACAAACCAATCTTATTTTTTTTATTGATTTAATACTTTATTCTACTTTACAATACTGTAATGGTTTTGCCATACATTGACATGAATCAGCCACAGGTGTACACAATCTCCCAATGTCGAAGCCCCCTCCCACCTCCCACCCCACACCATCTCCCCGGATCTTCCCGTGCACCAGCCCCAAGCATCCTGTATCCTGTATTGAACATAGACTGGTGCTTCATTTCCTATATGATAGTATACATGTTTCAGTGCCATTCTCCCAAATCATCCCACCCTCTCCCTCTCCCTCTCCCTCTCCCTCAGAAGCCAAAAGTCCGTTCTATACCTCTGTGTCTTTTGTGTTGTCTCACTTACAGGGTCATCATTACCATCTTTCTAAATTCCATATATATGTGTCAGTATACTGTATTGGTGTTTTTCTTTCTGGCTTACTTCACTCTGTATAATTGGCTCCAGTTTCATCCATCTCATTAGAATTGAGTCAAATTTATTCTTTTTAAGGGCTGAGTAATACTCCATTGTGTATATGTACCACAGCTTCCTTATCCATTCATCTGCTGATGGACATCTAGGTTGTTTCCATGTCCTGGCTATTATAAACAGTGCTGCAATGAACATTGGGGTACATGTGTCTCTTTCAATTCTGGTTTCCTCGGTATGTATGCCCAGCAGTGGGATTGCTGGGTCATAAGGCAGCTCTATTTGCAATTTTTTAAGGAATCTCCACACTGTTTTCCATAATGGCTGTACTAGTTTGCATTCCCACCAACAGTGTAAGAGGGTTCCCTTTTCTCCACATCCTCTCCAGCATTTATTGCTTGTAGATTTTTGGATCACAGCCATTCTGACTGGTGTGAAGTGGTATCTCATTGTGGTCTTGATTTGCATTTCTCTGATAATGAGTGATGTTGAGCATCTTTTCAA
>SJYC01085166.1:0-15113 GCA_006408675.1 Madoqua kirkii
ATTTGACCTGATTTGATACATTTTTATGTCCATCCAGGACTAAATTAAGGCTATGAGTTTACTTCCAAGAGAGACTTTGCAAATTCCCTATATCTCTTCCATGTGGTAAATGAGATGTGTGATTAAGAGACAGTGAGTATAAATCATCCTAATTCATAATCAAGGACTGAAGATAGCTTTTCATTTCTACAGTGACTTATTCAAATGCATTATTTTTCTCCGCTGCCCTTAACACAGTTAATGCTTTGTGGAACAAACGCTTTCACAAACATTCTGTCATTCAATCTTTGGAATGTCCCATGTGGTGGTTAGAACAGACAGTACTGCAATCATCTCCTAGGTGAGGAAATTAAGGCACAGTGATGTCAGTGCAGTGCTTATAAGTCTTGGCTGAACCTTAGTACCACTGGGTGAGCTTTGATAAAGGACCTATGGATCCTGAGCCTGCCCACAGAAATTTGATACAACCAGGCTGGAACGGACCGAAAGCGTTAGTGTTTTTCATTGATTCTTCTGTGCAGCCAAGGTTGAGAATTTCTGCTGGACTAGGGAACTGATCAAAGTTGTTCAACCCTGTGGTTCTCAAATGAGGGCTATTTATCCACCCCCAACTCTGCCAGGGGAACATTTGACAATAAGACACTTGATTGACACATGTTGCTTGAGGACGCTACTGGCTTCTAGTGAGTAGAGAGAGCAGAGATGCTGCCAGAACATCCTACAGCCTCGCTTCTCAACATAAAACTCTCCAGCCCCAGGACTTCCCTGGAGGTCAGCGGTTAAGACTCCGCACTTCCACTGAAGGGGACATGAGTTTAATTCCTGGTGGGAGAACTAAGATCCCACGTGTTGTGCAGTGTGGCCAAAAATAAATGAATGAGAAAAAAGAAAAAAAAATCCCTATCCAACCCCAAATGCCACTATGTCAGTTGAGCTGAGGTTCAGAAACTCTTCTCTAAGTGTTAGACTGAAATCCCTCTGATTCTAAGCCATTGTTATTTCTTCAGTCCCAAATTGCTAAATTATCAAATTAGTCATCCTCTTATTATTTCTCTAATAATACATTTTTAAAGTGACTTTAAACTTTTTCAGGAACTAGGTGGTCTCGTGTCTTAACCACACTAGGATAGGCAGAAATCCTACTTTTCTCAGAATACCAAAAGTAACACAAAAACAAGCAAATAGCCATAAAAGGATACAACATCAAAACGAAAAGAACTATTTCTCAACTTAGGTATATGTATGATCCCAAATAAAAAATGTGAATTATGTAAAGCAGTGGCTCTCAAAATTGAGCATGCATTGAAATCCCCTGCAGGGTTATTAAAATACAGACTGCTGGGCCCCACCCTCAGAGTGTCTGATTCCCTAGGTCTGGTGTGGTATTCAAGCACTTGAATTTCTAAATTTCTAACAAGAGCTTCCAACTGAGACAGACTCTTCTGGACCTGGGAACACATTGAGAATTACAGATGTAAAATGTGTAATAGCTTCTCAAATGCATAACTATCTATTAAATTAAATGCATAACTATCTATTAAAGCATCAAGTTAATATTACTAAAAATGCAAGCATTATTTCATCATAATATACACATGATTTTAGAATATAATCCATCAACCATGATTACAATCAGCACAGACCTATGAAATCAAACCGTTGTGCCCACTTCTAATATCAACAGGAGCTAGCTTCAGTAAGCTTCCTGTCCAGAATAAGTCCAATGTTAAGAATGTACAGCTGTCCATCTTATCAGAAGTAAAAAAGTGACAATACCCTGAGACATTTTAAAATGTATCTAAGGTACATGATGCACATTCTTCAAATTATAAGGAGATGCCTAAATCAAAAATGACTTGAACAGAATTATCCTACTTTTGGATACATTAACACATGATTGTAGGAGGGTGGATTGATATCTAAAGTTTCAGTGAAATTTATTGCCTATATCAAATAACAAATCCTAATTCCTTAACAAATTGGAATATTGACATAGGTGGCTAAATCATCATAGAATTAAACATGGAATCTGAAACCTATTTCAGAACAAGTCAATTACTTTTCCACTTCATCAATCCATGACACTCTAAAGATAGCAGCGATAAAGATGGTGTGGTTTGTGATTTTCATAAACTAGCCTTAAGTTAGATATTACAGCATATTTTGTAGGTGAAAAACGTAAACCCTGAAGAAGCGAAGTACATGCCCCTTATTTTCCACAGCAAGAGCTCATAGAAACTAGAATATGCTCTTATCTCTGCCTCTTAGATGTTTTCTGAATCTCTTGATAGTGAAGATTTTTGATCTCTTTCTAGAACCTGGCACACTTCCTAGTACATACCAAGGGATAATTAGGCTTTTACTGAATTTACTTAAGTGGGTTTGTAAGAAGTTCATGTATTTCTGTATTTCATGAATTTTATATTGCATATTTCAGTCCCATTTAAATTCAGGATCCTTAACCCAAAAATCCCAAATAAGATCCAGTCTATACTGTCCAAAGTACAAACTTTAATTATGAGCTAGGGATTAAGAAAAATAAAAGGAAACTGTGGGAGAATTTTCCAACAAGTAAGCACTTCTTTTGTACCGGCATTGATGATATATATGGCAGTCAACAGTGATAAGACTTCCAAAGGATAACTAAATAGCTCTGTACTGTAAAATATAAATTTTACACTTCTAAGGAAACAAATAAAATCTAAGAATTGGAAAAAATATACCTAATAGCATCGTTCTGCGCCAGTGTTTAAGAGCAAACCGAGAAGTTGCTATGGCATTGACTTACACGAGCATAGCAACAGAGCGAATTCAGTGATTCAGCTTGATAAAAGAGGAAATTATCTCACCATTTCCCTTTCCCTAAATCAGTCAGATATCCAAGTATTTCATGTTGAAACGGTATATCCATCAACATGTTCTAATGGATAAAAGTCAATAGTGGGGGTGGGGAGGAAGGTCAAGACGAAATCTGTATGACATTTGCTTACTTTAGAGAATGCAACTCACATCTAAAGAATCTATTAATATCTCTGCATCCTGCTTTCCCCCAATTGAATGGGGTTTGTCGCGGCTTATATTGGGTGAATATTGGGTGAATATGAGTGATAATTTGGCAAAAGACAGCAATTTATCAGCCTATATAACTTTGTTCTAATGAAAGTTGACTGTGGTATATTTTGAGAAAGAAACAATGTTCGGCTGTGAAACTGTAATTCCCTGTGTGCAACAGCCCTCCAGGGAAGGGATAGATTATGCCAGCATAATATGTGAAGTTTAGTCATTATCACTTGTATCAAGCAGAGGTCAGCCGTGGGTGTATATGTGGGAGGCACCACTGTGGTGAGCCAGTACAAACAGAGCCAAATGTCACAAATAAATGCTGACATTTTATCACATTATTATTTTAAATATTATTTTACCACTGTGTTTTTTCTTGTATTGTTTAACCTCCACATCTTTATTTCCCATTTCCTTTCTTTAAGCTGACAAATGAGAACTGGGCAAGTATGGTTTGAGTCACTACTTGACCATGAACATGGAAAGTTAATTAATCCCACAAAAGAGCCCCAAACCCATGAAACTTGGATTCTTAGATTTATTCTGCTTTTTTTTGTTTGTTTTTTGAAAATACAGTTCTTTATTTATTTATTTATTTTACTTTCAAAAAATTATTTATTTTAATTGGAGGCTAATTACTTTGCAATATTGTAGTGGTTTTTGCCATACTTGACATGAATCTGCCATGAGTGTAGATGTCTTCCCCATCCTGAAACCCCCTCCTACTTTCCTCTCCATCCCATCCCTCTTGGTCATCCCAGTACACCAGCCTCGACCGAGCACCCTGCCTCACGTATCGAACCTGGACTGGCGATCTGTTTCACATATGATAATATACATGTTTCAATGCTATCCTCTCAGATCATCCCACTCTCGCCTTCTCCCACAGAGTCCAAAAGACTGTTCTGTACATCTGTGTCTCTTTTGCAGTCTTGCATACAGTTATCGTTACCATTTTTCTAAATTCCACATATATGCATTAGTATACTGTATTGGTGTTTTTCTTTCTGGCTTACTCTGTATAATAAGCTCCAGTTTCATCCACCTCATTAGAACTGGATTCAAATGTATTCTTTTTAATGGCTGAGTAATATTCCATTGTGTATATGTACCACAGCTTTCTTATCCATTCGTCTGCTGATGGACATCTAGGTTGCTTCCATGTCCTGACTATTATAAACAGTGCTGTGATGAATATTGGGGTACATGTGTCTCTTTCAATTCTAGTTTCCTCTGTGTGTCTGCCCAGCAGTGGGATTGCTGGGTCATAAGGCAGTTCTATTTCCAGTTTTTTGAGGAATCTCCACACTGTTCTCCATAGTGGCTGTACTGGTTTTCATTCCCACCAACAGTGTAAGAGGGTTTCCTTTTCTCCACACCCTCTCCAGCATTTATTGCTTGTAGATTTTTGGATAGCAGCTATCCTGACCAGCGTGAGATAGTATCTCATTGTGGTTTTGATTTGCATTTCTCTGATAATGAGTGATGTTGAGCAGCTTTTCGTGTATTTGTTAGCCATCTGTATGTCTTCTTTGGAGAAATGTCTGTTTAGTTCTTTGGTCCATTTTCTATTTATTCTGGATTGACTTGGGTTTCAAAAACATATAATTTGATTAATTTATTTTTAGTCTACATATAGTAAAATTCATCTTTTGGAGACATACAATTCTGAGTTTTGACAAATACATAAAATTGTGTAACCACCACTACAAAAGAGACCTAGAAGAGTTCTGTCATCCCCCCAACCCCACAGATTCCCTCCTGCTGCCCCTTCATAGTCAACCCTTCCCTGAACCACCCCAGGACCTGTCATCAAAAATCTGTTGGTGTTCTTCTATTTTAACTATTTTTTTTTCCTTCTTCATTCATTCATAGTGCAGTCTATCGTGCTAGGTTCTATTTGAGGTTCTGGGGATGAAATAGTGAATAAGGTTCACATGGAGCTTTCCATGCAGAAACAAGATAATGAACAAAATAAATCTGTAATTCCACTGTGTAGTAAATGCTGTGTAGTAAACTGATCCCACTTGCTCCTATGACATACCTATGAAAAGCTATGACAAACTTAGAATATTAAAAAGAAGAGATACCACTTTGCCAACAAAGGTCTATATAGTCAAAGCTATGGTTTTCCAGTAGTCATGTACACATGTGAGAGCTGTACCAGAAAGAAGACTGAGCTCTGAAGAACTGATGCTTTTGAAATGTGCTGGAGAAGACTCTTGAGAATTCCTTGGACAGCAGAGTGATCATACCATTCAATCCTAAAGGAAATCAACCCTGAATATTCATTGGAAGGACTGATGCTGAAGCTGAAGCTCCAATACTTTGAGCACCTGATGTGAAGAGCCAACTCATTTGAAAAGACCCTGATACTGGGAAAGATAGAGGGCAAGAGGAGAAGGGGGCAGCAGAGGATGAGATGGTTGGATGGCATCATCGACTCAATGGTCATGAATCTGAGCAAATTCCAGGAGATAGTGAAGGACAGGGAAGCCTGGCGTGCTGCAGTTCATGGAGTCATGAAGAGTCGGACATGACTTAGTGACTGAACAACAACAATAAGCAGATCCCTATGATAACAGTATTGGAAGATGAAACCTCATTTTAGACAGAATGTTAGAAAAGCTGGCTCTGAGAAGTTGGCATTATATCTGAGGACTGAAGTCTAAGAAGGAGCCAGCTATCTGAAATGAGCAAGGGGTGGGGACACATGGGCAATCATTCCATGCAGAAGGAACATTATATGGAAAACAGGGGTCAGCAGTCCCAAGAGTGAGAGAAGAAAGCAATGGCATGAGGTGCTGTGGACAGATAGGCAGGGTCTAGCTAAGGTGTATCAGCTTCATTCCCTTGCAGCAGGACACCATCAGGTAAGTCTGTACCTGGAGATGATTTGATTGATGTTTTGAGTTCTGTGTAGAAAGTTGTTTGTTATAGAGTGAGAATGGACACAGGGCAGTTACTGGCCCATGGCAACCATCTGGTTGACTGCTGACGGGCAGCAACTGTGGAGATGTAGAAGGAATGGATTTGAAATGCATTTTAGAGATAGAGGGCTTCCCTGGTGGCGCAGCTGGTAGAGAATCCACCTGCAATGTAGGAGACCTGGGTTTGATCCCTGGATTGGGAAGATCCCTTGGAGAAGGGAAAGGCTACCTACTCCAGTATTCTGGCCTGGAGAATTTTGGACTGTATAAGTCCATGGGGTCTCAAAGAGTTGGACACAACTGAGCAACTTACACTTTTCACTTTTAATCCATGTTACAAATATGAATTTATTCACTTATATTTATTGAGGGCCCACAATGAGTGAGACTCAGATGAGGAAGTGGGGATATAATGTTAAGGAGGAACCTACAAGATTGGAGGCATACTGGCAGGAGAGATAGGACTTCATTCAACAGTCTCACACATATGTGTAAAATTAGTGTGAAAGTAAGTTTCACAGAGGAGAGGGTTCTATGAGAGGGCATAATAAGGAGATCTGACTTAGTCTGAGCAGAGGTTGGGTTCTGGAAATGTGTCTCAGAGCACTGAAGAATGAGGAATGGGGAGAGGGTATTGGATGAAATATCATGTGATAGAAGAGCAGAAATTTGGATTCTCAAATGCCAGATACACTGTGATTCCAATTTAGGAGTCCAAGAGTACATACCAGGAACATGCATTTCCACAAGCACTTCAGGCAATCCATTTCCTCCACAAATATTTATTGAGCATGGAAGTAGGCCTGAGACTCTTCCAGGTGCTGAGAATTCAGTAATTCATGTTAAAAGTTTGCTTCTTTCATGGAGCTTGCTTCTGATGAATCTGATTCGGGAGATTCACAGACTCTGAGCACATCTTGAGAAGATTTGACTTAAAAGATGTTAGCCTAAAACAGGACCATGAGTGCCATCATTTAGAGTCTGAAAGGAGGAAGAGCAGCAGCAAAGAAGCTCGTGATCAAGTGGCTAATGAAGGAAGAAATGAGGAAAGTGGTGCACATAAGCAAAAGTGGGATCCACGGGGTCACAGAGTCAGACACGACTGAGCGACTTTCACTAACAGCGGTGGAGAAAATGGAAAAGACAGAGAAGTAAGGGTAGAGAAAGTACTTGAAAGTGACAATAGAAATGGTATAGTGTTTGCAGTAAAATAACGTATGTTGGTAACTTATAGAAAAATAAATACACTAATAGCAAAACATAAGGAAGTAAATCAAACTAGTTGATTATTATTTCATGTCTATATCTGTATTTGCCTTTCCATCTATTTATCTCCATCATGGTGCATTTTTTTTTCCTCCAGAAAGAAATACTACAATCATCAGAGTTTGTCAGTAGAAAGATTCTCTGGAGGATCAGACAAGAGGAAGCATTCTCAGGACCCATTAAGGGGCCTGGAGACAGTGGGCTCTAGGACTTGTGTGGAGAACTTCAAAGCTGTCACCTTTTGAAAGAAAGGACTGTAAGAGGTGAAGTGGACTTAATCTGTGCATGTCCCCCTGGGATCTTTCTAACTGACCCAGAGGAATTAGATTGAACAACCATGTGGAGAATGTCTGGGGATCATACTTGTTTCTGTTATTTCCTGTAATGGCAAGAGTGGCCTGCAGAAGCTGTGCATTCTGGGTCACCACTCGAGTCAGGGTTAGTGTTTCCTGGGAACTGGAGAAGGGAAATGAAACCAGACCATGTCTAGATTCCTTCCCAGATCTCTGGAGTTGAATAATTTGAAATTGCCATTTTTATAGATCCAAAATGATACAAAAATTAACCATTTCATACAGTTTGACCAAAAAGTAGAATTCTGATACTACAATGCAAAAGTGTAGATGGCAGGAGACCTTCTTGTTGGTTTAAAGATTGATCCGTTGGTGCAAGTATGCGGCCATATATTAAACCTCTCAGTTTTGTGAGTCAGACCAAAGGCATTCTTGTTCCTGACTCTATTTGAACAGTATATTTGATGAGAGGGTGCCAGCATCATCTATTTATTACCTTCCATACTCAGCGATTATGTGACAAGAAAGGAAAAGACCTTTAAAGCTGGGGTGATTGTCTAGACAGTCCTAAAATAGCTCTTCCCAGGTGCAAAGGAAGCAGTAAAATGCAGACAAAGCATGAGGGTCCTTTGCCAAAAATACAGTGCATTTGAACTTTTGTAAGCTCCTTGTAAATTCTAAAGGAGAAAATCGCCAGAAGACTAATCTTGATAATTATGATCACTAGTAAAAATGGTATAGTGTTAGCAGAAAAATAAAATCTGATTGAGGAATATACCACCCCCTCATACAGAGGCATTCTCTGCATGCTAAATTACATAGAAATTTTTGAGATAATTATTTGAATAATTTAGAGCTAAAATAGTCCAGGCTAAAAGATTTAGCTGACTGAAACACCTGTGAAAGCTTTCATTTAAAATATACAAAAAATTGGTTTCATTTTTCACTTCACAGTGGAGGTCTTGTAATAAAAACAAGATAGTTTATGTAAGTCCCCTGTCAAGTCATATTCTGTAGCATTGGTGCAGTTAATAAGATTGCATTGAATCCAAAATGCATTTTTGTTAAATAAACTGTGGTAGTGACTCATACCCTAGAATATAATTCGACAGTAAAAAAATGAGCTATTGATACATGCAACAACTTGGGTGAAACTCAGGGAACTTATACTGAGTGAATAAAGCCTGCCCTCCAAACAAGCTACATGCTATATCATCTCATTTATGTAACATACTCGAAATGACAAAATTATTGAAATGGAAAACAGATCAGTGGTTGCCAGACTTGAGCAGGTGGTGGACTGAGAGGGAAGCGAGAGTAACATAAAGAGGGCAGCAGGAGGGATCCTCGTGCCTATGGGATGTTCTGTGTCGCGACTGTTGTGGTAGTCACAGAAATCTACACATGTGATAAAATTGCATAGAATGAAATACACAGACACCTTTACACCCACAAATGAGTGCGGTAAAACTGGTTAAATCTGAATAAAGTCACTGTATGATATCAGTGTCAGTTTCCTGGTTGTGACATCGTATGCAAGATGTTACCACTGGGGGAGGCTAGGTGAAGGGTACAATAAGGCTCTGTATTATTTCGTCCATCTGAACATGAATCTACAATCACCTCAAAATAAACCATTTAATTAAAAAATAAACCGTTTCATTAAAAAATAAACTTTCTCAAAACCATTGGCATTGGTTCAAACTTTGTTTCTTAATGTGGGAAGAAAGGCTCCACCCAATTTGGGGATGGTGGAGCCTTCTGAAATCACCAGGGAACCAAACCACATGTGTATCAGTAGGTAAAGTTTCTGCACTGTGCATGAGGGAATGCGTGTGCTCTTTAGAACATTTTAGTTTGCTTTGTGTGTTTTGCACCCTAAAAATTTACAAATGAAGGTGAATACATGAATACATACATCTCTAAGATTCATCAGCACTCTGAATACAAGAGTAAAACAGGTGTTGTTGGGAGATTCTGTGATGGCAAGTATGGGAAAAAAAAAAACTTGGATAATTGAATTTGTTCAAATTGAGAAGGCCTATTTCTAGGGGATATATCTGAGAAGCCTGTTGAAAATAGGGGTAGCAGAAGGGCAGTCACTGAGTGTGAGTGATGCCTCTAGTACTTGTGAGAACCCCCTTAGTTGAACCCTTTAAAGTCTATTAAAGAAACTGCAATGAGTAGATTACATTCAGAAGTAAACAGTTTGGAAAATTTTCTTGTCCTTAGGTGCTTTACTCTCATTGACTTAGCAATATGCTGAATTTTGTTAGCTGTTTATACGTAGCCTCACAGTTGATTTTAAAGTCGGTTATGGCTAATCACTTTATTTGCCCAGGAAAGTCCAATCAGCCAATAGTTATCAGTTATCTTCCCCATGACAACACTGGGTGAGGTGGAATACCAGGATGAGACCAAAAGTGCTTCCCCATGGTGGCTGCAAACCTCCAGATCTCATCAAGTGAAAGAATAACACATAGTAATCAATACCACCTATACTGCATTTGAATTCAGGTAGACAGTTTGGTTTGTGGGCCTAACTGCCTTTACTTTGCAGCTCACAGAACCCTGTGTTCATCCTACCTGTCTTAAGCAGTTTCATTTGCTTACAGTGTTAGCTCATTTATTTTACTTATTTTATTTAACAAGCTCTCTAAACTACTGACCATATGCCAGGCACTATAAGAGCATCATAAATATTAGTTCATTTTAATACTGAAAGCAAACATAGATTATTTGCATTTTGCAGATAAGGCAGCTGAGGCACAACAAATTTAAGTCACTTGCCCAAAGTCACACAGCTAGCCAAGTATGCTTTGCTTTTGGGATTTGCTTCCAGATACCAGTCTCTATGATCAAACCTTTGGACTGCAAGGAGATCCAACCAGTCCATTCTGAAGGAGATCAACCCTGGGATTTCTTTGGAAGGAATGATGCTAAAGCTGAAACTCCAGTACTTCAGCCACCTCATGCGAAGAGTTAACTCATTGGAAGACTTTGATGCTGGGAGGGATTGGGGGCAGGAGGAGAAGGGGACGACAGAAGATGAGATGGCTGGATGGCATCACTGACTCGATGGATTTGAGTCGGTGTGAACTCAAGGAGTTGGTGATGGACAGGGAGGCCTGGCGTGCTGCAATTCATGGGGTCCCATAGAGTCGGACATGACTGAGCGACTGAACTGAACTGAACTGAACTGAACTGATCAAGCCATTAATTCATGTTCAGCTGGAGTCCTAAGTCAGGCAAAAGAGATGCTCACATCTCAGATGTGACTATATTCATTCCCTCTGGCTTTATTCCCTCATTCAGTCCTTGCTTCATCAAGCATCCTTTAAATGTTCACTATATTCTTGTCACCCTGCTTACTTAACTTCTATGCAGAGTACATCATGAGAAACGCTGGGCTGAAAGAAACACAAGCTGGAATCAAGATTGCCGGGAGAAATATCAATAACCTCAGATATGCAGATGACACCACCCTTATGGCAGAAAGTGAAGAGCTAAAAAGCCTCTTGATGAAAGTGAAAGAGGAAAGTGAAACAGTTGGCTTAAAGCTCAACATTCAGAAAATGAAGATCATGACATCTAGTCCCATCACTTCATGGGAAATAGATGGGGAAACAGTGGAAACAGTGTCAGACTTTATCTTTTTGGGCTCCAAAATTACTGCACATGGTGACTGCAGCCATGAAATTAGAAGATGCTTACTCCTTGGAAGGAAAGTTATGACCAACCTAGATAGCATTTTCAAAAGCAGAGACATTACTCTGCCGACTAAGGTCCGTCTAGTCAAGGCTATGGTTTTTCCTGTGGTCATGTATGGATGTGAGAGTTGGACTGTGAAGAAGGCTGAGTGCCTAAGACTTGATACTTTTGAACTGTGGTGTTGGAGAAGACTCTTGAGAGTCCCTTGGACTGCAAGGAGATCCAACCAGGCCATTCTGAAGGAGATCAGCCCTGGGATTTCTTTGGAAGGAATGATGCTAAAGCTGAAACTCCAGTACTTTGGCCACCTCATGAGAAGAGTTGACTCATTGGAAAAGACTGATGCTGGGAGGTATTGGGGGCAGAAGGAGAGGGGGACGACCAAGGATGAGATGGTTGAATGGCATCACAGACTTGATGGACGTGAGTCTGAACTCCGGGAAATGGTGATGAACAGGGAGGCCTGGAGTGCTGCAATTCATGGGGTCGCAAAGAGTCAGACACGACTGAGCAACTGAACTGAACTGTTGTTCAAAGCATTATGATCAGCAATGTAAACACAATATGATTTGCGCTCTCATGGAATTTACATGCTATGCAAAAGATAAGACTTACACATAAGTCTTTAGGGTGAAAAGTCTTTGGGGCAAATATCCTGACAATGGTCCAGATAAAATGTCTAGGGGAGAGCATATAAAGCAGTGATGGTTTCCAGTTGGGGAAAGGAAGGGAGGATTATTGAAGTCAGCCTGAAAGAGATGTCATTTGAGTGAGCCTCAGGATAGGCAGTGTTCATACTTGCAAAGAAACTTCATCTTGCTAGTCTATTTGGGCCATATTCCTGAAAAAGTGCATGTGCTATGATTGGAGACTAGGGTAATGGTATGGAGAGGAGAGGAAGGGGGAAGGAAGAGACAGTCTAAGGAAAATGGGGCATAGACTGAGAGGTAGTATGAGACCAGCATGTTGGCCAAAGCCCTGAAGGATTGTCAGTTGTCATTTCACATACTGGCTAACTCTTGAAAGTTTATAAGCCATGGAATGGCATCAATAAACTTCTGCTGGCAATGAGCAGAAGGTATTAGAGAATGGGAGGCTGCAAGTAGGGAGACTATCCTAGCACATGAATCCATTCAAATGTCTATGAGGGGCTCATCAAAGAGGTAAACCTTAGAGTTACCACATGACTCAGTAATCCCACTCCTAGGGAGATGCTTAAAAGATGCAGTTCTACTCCGAGGTATATATTTCAAAAGAATTGAAAGCAGATATTCAAAAACATTCTTGTACGTGAATGTTCATTGCTGCTCTGTTTACAATGCCCGGACAGGGAAAGCAACCTGGATGTCCATCAACAGATGAATGAATAAACAAAATGTGGTCTAGCTATATAATGGAAAGAATCCATTCAAATGTCTATGAGGGGCTCATCAAAGAGGTAAACCTTAGAGTTACCACATGACTCAGTAATCCCACTCCTAGGGAGATGCTTAAAAGATGCAGTTCTACTCCGAGGTATATATTTCAAAAGAATTGAAAGCAGATATTCAAAAACATTCTTGTACGTGAATGTTCATTGCTGCTCTGTTTACAATGCCCGGACAGGGAAAGCAACCTGGATGTCCATCAACAGATGAATGAATAAACAAAATGTGGTCTAGCTATATAATGGAACATTGTTTGGCCATTAAAGGGAATGAAGCACTGATTCATGCTATAGCATGGGTGAGCCTGAAAACATTAGGTCACATATTATACAGTTTCATTTACAGGAAACATCCAGAATAGGGAAATCCATAGAGACAGAAAATGCATGAGTGGTTTCTAGGGGTTGGAGGGAGAGAGGGAGAATGAGGAGAGATTAGTCATACTACTGATTTTCCTCTTGGGATGGTAAAACTGTTTGAGAACTAGATCAAGATAATGATTGTACTAAATGCCATTGAAGAGTACACTTTAAAAATGGCTAATTGGATTTTGTGTGAATTTCACCTCAATAAAAATCCAAAAGAAAAAAAAAGCCTATTTGAACTTGGGCCAAGGTGAGAATGTGAGAATGAAGAGGAATAAGGAAGAGAAGTCACTTGGGAGAATTGGCCAGTTTAGTGGTGGTAATAAGGGAGAGCAGGAAGGGGAAAATCCTGAAGGTTCCAGCTAGAGTGCCAAGGTGAATGGTGACCACATTCACCAAGTGACTTGAATGATTAACCAGATCTATTACCTTCATGTTGATGCTGCCACTTGCTAGCTGTGGGTCTGTGGGCAAGTTTGTATACCTTTCTGCCTGGACAGTGGGGACACTGGTGTTATCATGATGACTGAATGAGTGAGTGTATCTGGAGCCTGACACATAGGAGGCCCTCATGACTGTTTGTGGAATGCACGAAGGATGACACTTATTTTTTTCAACATTAGGCTATCCTATTCAAGGTCCCAAAATGGTAGTTATTATACTTTCTGGAATTCTAAGGCACATGTGTATCTTGTTATGTGTGTGCATTCATGCTTAATTGTGTCCAACTCTTTGCAACCCCATGGACTGTTGTCCACCAGGATCTTATGTCCATAGAATTTTCCAGGCAAGAACACTGGCATGGATTGCTATTTCCTTTTCCAGGGGATCTTCCTGACCCAGGGATCTTCCTGACCCAGGGATCTTCCTGACCCAAGGATCGAACCCACACTTCCTTGAGAAATTTCCGTAGGACTTTTAGCCAGCATGGTGGGGCACCCTGGGCTTAGAATTATGCTTAGAAGAGTAGCTAACCTGTGTGTGTGTGCTCAGTCCCTCAGTCATGTCTGACTAATTGCAGCCTCCTGACTGTAGCTCATCAGTAGTAAGTGTTAAACAATTGTTAGCTTTAGTTGTTGCTGTTGTTATTGTGGTGGTTGTGGTTGTGGTTATAAAACTTGATGGCCAGAATCTACTTGAGAATATATTGGGTTGGCCCCCAAAATTCATTTGGTTCATGAATATGTTGTTTAATACAGTTCTTCGTGAAAGTGAAAAATCTTTTTGAACTTAAAACCAAACAAACTTTTTGGCCAGCCCAACATTTTTGACACAGATGCAGTTCTTGAACAACTTGTTGTAAAGGGATGAGATAGAGAGCAAAAGGTTAACTAAGACTATTTAATCACTAAATTGCAATGTTGAAAAAAATGACTACTCCAGTGTTGATCCATAAAATCTTTACCAACAGAGACAGAATGAATAAATCAGTCTCCCACCAGCAACTCCAGGAACTTCTCCAAATGATCTCATAATCCTGCCATCAACAGTGCTCAGCTCCGTCAGCCTTTCTGAAATTTATTACTAAAATGAGGAACCTGCTCTTGTGTAGGTTTAATAGGATTAGTTGAATTACAAAGATGATAGAGCTGCATTTAGAGGAAAAGTGCTTTTCTACCACTTGCCTGTTTTAATGAGTCCCCATCATCCCTCTGATTATTCAGTCAATTTCCTTTCATAGATTAGCTATTTTATAGTCCTGGGAGAATTTGTTGAGAACATTCAGTTACTTAGTCTGAAGAACAATCTAGCTGTGGGTTAATATTCTTTGGATTGAATGGGTTGAAAATTAAATGAGAGTAGAATTTTTGTACACAAAAACCTTTAGATGAATTTTGGCAACTCCAGGGCACCAAACTAACTTTTGACTTGGGAGATAAGTTGTACTAAAAAGATTTTGTACTGCTTTCCACCCAATCTGGTCCACTAAATGCTAGTCCTCTAAATCACTGGGTACATTCCTGTGTCAACAAAGGTCCATCTAATCAAGGCTATGGTTTTTCCAGTGGTCATGTATGGATGTGAGAGTTGGACTACAAAGAAAGCTGAGTGCCAAAGAAT
>SJYC01085169.1:0-46688 GCA_006408675.1 Madoqua kirkii
GAGGAGGGGGCCCAGGAGAGGCGAGGAAGATAAGAACTGGAGCGAGCCAGTCCAGGCAGGACTTTGGGGCTACACGTCCAGGAAGCTCTACTTCTGATGACGCCAGACCTCCCTCGACTCCCTCCCCTCAAACCAACCTCTGCTCCTAAGCGGATGCAGAGGCGGGATCACGGCATCTGTGATGGGGCGCTCTCAGACCAGGCTGAACCGCAGACGGTCCCCAGGACAGAGAGACGCCACACCTGGGCTCCGAGTCAGCCCTGCCGAGAAACTCAGAGGGCGACAGTCAACCCACTGCTGCCTGAAAGTGTCACGGCTGGGGGTGGGCCTGAGCATCTCCTCCAAGGTGGGGCTCAAGCCTTAATGCCCAAGACAGAGGTGAAAAAACTTACGTGCATTTTCAAAAACAGTAATAAAGGAATGATAAAATGAACGAATTACCTTACTTTATTAATTTCATTACAAACTACAAATCTATTACAAAGGCATAATGACAAATGAATTAATTTTGTATCTGATAAAAAAACATTAGCTCTAACGTAGAAAAAAAAAGAGTAGGGGAAAAGGAGATAAGGTAGTTTTTCCTCAATATACCTGGTTTTATATTTTGAATTTGGGGCTACGTAAATGCTTCTTATGAAAAATAAATAAAAGGATAAAACATTAAAAAGTGGTCCTCCCAAATCAAAAAATAAACTGAAACAAACTTCACAGTCAATCAAGTTGGTGCCACAACCACACAGAGAAAAAGTTTTGAATGAGCCGGAAGCACATGCTTGACCGTTCAGTCTTCAGCCTGATAACAGCCTTCAGACGAAGGGGATGCTTGCCCTGCATTCAGTCATCGTGTTCTCTTTAACGATGTCACATGCACGGGGCTTACTCACAATTAGCTGCACTCCCCCCTCGCAGCTGCACCTCACACCCTCACCCCGCTGGCTTAGGTCTTGGGCTAAATGATCTCCAGGACCTGCCCTGCTGAACTCAGGATGGGCCGCACAACCTGACGAGGCAAACAAGAAAATTCGGGTGGGAATGATGTTGCAAGAAGTTTAAAAGCCAGCATGTAGTCCATGGAATCTGCTTTCTCTCCACCAGAGCAATGAACCGTGTTTCAGAAAGAGGGGCTGCATGAATCCAGGCTCTGAGTGAGACAGGACCACAGCCAACCGTGACGGGCGCAGAGTGAAAACAGGCGGTGAGCCCCTGCTGTGGAAACCTCTGGGGTCTCACACTGGGGCCTAACTCACCTCTAACACTGGTTTCTGCACCATAATAAGGGGCACAGTGATCATACACCACAGCTCAGCTCCTCGGCTGTGGCCAGCTCTTCCCGAGCCCACGGACTAGAGCTGGCCAGGCTCCTCACTCCATGGGGCTCTCCAGGCAAGAATACTGGAGTGGGTTGCCATTTTCTCCTCCAGGGGATCTCCCTCACCCAGAGATGGAATCCACATCTCCTGCATTGGCAGGCGGATTCTTTAACACTGAGCCACCTGGGAAGCCCGGATACAATAAGGAACATAGTAATGTGCTGTTAAGGACCAAGATTTTCACGGCAAGAGAAACAAATATAAAATTACTGTCAAGTCATTAAGTTGAAGACCTATGATCTTTAACTTGAACTGTAGATATAGGTATGAACTCATAAATTTTCTTTTCCTTTCTACAAAGCATGTATTTCTCAATTCTGTGCATTGAAAAGGCCTAAAAAGTCAAGGACAATCCAGCAGCAGCGAGCACCCCTAGCTCTGAGACTATGGTCTCTAAATGCCATTTCTCACTGAAAAGGACAAAAGAGCCTTTGAAAAACGGTTCATTCCAGGTCTGCAGCAACAAATGCTCCAAATGAGTTGGAGACCATTTTATCAGCCTACACACACACACAGTCACACAGTCAAAGGCCCTCGGGATTTCACCTAAATGTTAGGAGCTGGTTGGATAGGAAAAAGAAGGGAAAAGAAAGAACACCGGAAAGACTAATGTTAACACAATGTGAAAGCTGAAACTCCAGTACTTTGGCCACCTCATGCAAAGAGTTGACTAACTGGAAAAGACTCTGATGCTGGGAGGGACTGGGGGCAGGAGGAGAAGGGAATGACAGAGGATGAGATGGCTGGATGGCATCACGGACTCGATGGACGTGAGTCTGAGTGAACTCTGGGAGTTGGTGATGGACAGGGGGGCCTGGCGTGCTGCGGTTCATGGGGTCACAAAGAGTCGGACACGACTGAGCGACAGAACTAAACTGAACTGAACTGAACTGATAGATTAGATCCTTCAGAAAAAAGAGTGATGGTGGGAAAACCAGAGGGATCCAGATAAAATCTGGAGTTTAGCACATGATCATATACCATCTCACACTGGGGCCTAACTCACCTCTAACACTGGTTTCTGCACCATAATAAGGGGCACAGTGATCATACACCACAGCTCAGCTCCTCGGCTGTGGCCAGCTCTTCCCGAGCCCACGGACTAGAGCTGGCCAGGCTCCTCACTCCATGGGGCTCTCCAGGCAAGAATACTGGAGTGGGTTGCCATTTTCTCCTCCAGGGGATCTCCCTCACCCAGAGATGGAATCCACATCTCCTGCATTGGCAGGCGGATTCTTTAACACTGAGCCACCTGGGAAGCCCGGATACAATAAGGAACATAGTAATGTGCTGTTAAGGACCAAGATTTTCACGGCAAGAGAAACAAATATAAAATTACTGTCAAGTCATTAAGTTGAAGACCTATGATCTTTAACTTGAACTGTAGATATAGGTATGAACTCATAAATTTTCTTTTCCTTTCTACAAAGCATGTATTTCTCAATTCTGTGCATTGAAAAGGCCTAAAAAGTCAAGGACAATCCAGCAGCAGCGAGCACCCCTAGCTCTGAGACTATGGTCTCTAAATGCCATTTCTCACTGAAAAGGACAAAAGAGCCTTTGAAAAACGGTTCATTCCAGGTCTGCAGCAACAAATGCTCCAAATGAGTTGGAGACCATTTTATCAGCCTACACACACACACAGTCACACAGTCAAAGGCCCTCGGGATTTCACCTAAATGTTAGGAGCTGGTTGGATAGGAAAAAGAAGGGAAAAGAAAGAACACCGGAAAGACTAATGTTAACACAATGTGAAAGCTGAAACTCCAGTACTTTGGCCACCTCATGCAAAGAGTTGACTAACTGGAAAAGACTCTGATGCTGGGAGGGACTGGGGGCAGGAGGAGAAGGGAATGACAGAGGATGAGATGGCTGGATGGCATCACGGACTCGATGGACGTGAGTCTGAGTGAACTCTGGGAGTTGGTGATGGACAGGGGGGCCTGGCGTGCTGCGGTTCATGGGGTCACAAAGAGTCGGACACGACTGAGCGACAGAACTAAACTGAACTGAACTGAACTGATAGATTAGATCCTTCAGAAAAAAGAGTGATGGTGGGAAAACCAGAGGGATCCAGATAAAATCTGGAGTTTAGCACATGATCATATACCAACATTGTTTTCTTAATTTTGAATAATGGCCACGTCACATCAGGATGTCAGCATTAGGGAAATGGTGTGAAGAGGGTATAGTGACCCTAGGCCACTTTTTTATAAACCTACAATTATTCCAAAATAACAAGTATAATTTTAAAATATAAGTGACTCTGAAGGGTTAAATCACAATAGATACAAATTCATGAGTTTGTGGTAATACTGAAAATGATGAGGTTAAGCCAACTCATCTGTACGAACTGTAACTTATAAAAAGGAAAGAATAAAGCATCTATCTTACCTGTTCTGTGGGGACTGTAGTTCAGCTAAATCAAATAGTTAATGAGGGTGAACAGTCTTTATTGGCAATCCAGTTAGAAAGTGCAGAAGAAATGACAAACTTTAAAAATCACAGGCCAATACATCATAGAGGGTATGGGAGTTTGGCAGTATTTAGAAAGATTACTTATGAGCTGATTCTTTGCTACAATAATTGCAACTGTGTGAATCTACTCTGATGCTTGTTAGACACATGCCCCAAGCTATTAGAGAGGTACAATTAGTAACAGAATACACTGAAACTCACTTGAATTTTCATCAACAGGGACTGTTTGATTAAACAATGGTATACATTCACAGACTGGGATACCACACACCTGTAAACAGAAGAATTTCTCTGTACACTTAACGTGGAATAATCGCCAGGATGTTACTGCAGAGAAAAGCAGGGTGGGCAAGAATGCATACGGCCTGTTCTTCTCAGAAAGGCAGAGGGCTGCCCTGGTGGCTCTGTGGTAAAGAGTCTGCCTGCCAGTGCGGAAGACACGGGTTTGGACCCCGAACCCGGAAGATCGCACGTGGGTGGATAAACCCACGTGCTCCAGAGTCAGTGCTCGGCAAACAGAGACATCACCGAAACGAGAGGCCTGCACAGCAACAAAGACCCAGCACAGCCAAAACTTACGTGAATCTTTAAAAGGTAGAGACCTTTTCGAGAAATATCTAAGTATATATTCAAACCTATGAAAGTGAGTTCAGTCGCTCAGTCGTGTCCGACTCTTTGCGACCTCAGACACTGTAGCTCGCCAGGCCTCCTTGTCCATCACCAACTCCTGGAGTTTACCTAAACTCTTGTCCATCGAGTCAGTGACGCCATCGAGTTGGTTTACATTTTGTGAAAACAAAACAGATAATAAATACATTTCTAAATGTATTTCATTTAAAAATTAAAAGATATTTTTAATGGTTACTTTCAGAGGGGAGACAGAACAGAGCAATAACAAAGAAAGAAGTCCGTTCTCTGCAAGTATACATGGTTTTATAGATTTGACTTGGAAAACAAGTAGACACGTCATATGTCTATCAATCAAAATTAAATTTAAAATCAGTCCCTAAATTTCAAAGTTGAGTCATACGAACATAACTATGTTTTGAGCTAATGGCATAACTTCTTAGAGGGGAATTATTTTAAATAAGTAATAAGTTTAAATCACAGCAAGGTAATTGTACGTCCTAGTGGGATATAGTCTAAGGACAAAAAGAACCGCCAGAACCTCTTAAACTGATTTCAGGAGCCATATTGTTAGCAGGGGCGGCAGTGTTTGAGGTAAGCGTGGTTGTGGTGGTTTTATTCTGGGACTGTTATGGTGCACGTGTCTTGTAAACCAGCAATTACACTGGTGCGCTTGGGAGATGGGATTTTCAGCACAGGAGACAGGAAGAGAGAGACACAAGAGAAACACAGCTAAGTAAAAATTCTATGGGCTTCAATTTTAACTGAAATGACTGTATGAATTTTCTTCTTTATCTCTAAAAACATCTGTGTGCTTCCTGGCTCGACTACTGAAAAAGCCTAAAATCACCCCGTAATGCAGGTGCACTATGCATCCCTAACCCTATTCCCTATAATGCTAGGCCACATGGAAACTGAACAAGCCTTCCTGCCAAATATCTGATTCAGTGAGATGTAAAATGTGCAAGATGTGCCTGGAGCATTTTATTTCAGCAGAAAAGGAAGATGCTGTCAAAGATTGGGGTCAGGTCAAAAGGACTCAGAATCCAGCGTGAAGATGCTCCCATAGTCCCAGGATGGAACAAATCTCAGAATCAATAAAGATAACAACTGCAACAGGTTAAATGCATCAAACTGCTCAAAGCCACGAGTTCTTGATGATCACTTTTTTGAGTCACTGGTCACCTTTGGAACATGTGAGAGAACCAGGTCATTACTCGGAAAGATATTAATAGTAAACAGAGGAAATGGATCAAGCCTTTATCCTGCCTTCCTCTATGAACTTTCTCTTTTAACTAAAAAATTAATGAAACTTCTTCTTGTAGAAACAGAACATCTAAAAAGGAAGAACTGTACTCTCACCATTTGAAATTCGATCCCTAGTAAGTTAACAGATTTGGGCTGATCATTGATGGCTTAACACATCATAAAAAGAGAGAGACTTACACACCATTGCCTTTCAACGGAAGTGCCCACATCTCCCTCTGGCCAAGAAAACCTCCACAACCTTGAACGTGAGTGAAGTGTGAGATCTAATTACCAGCTTACAGGAAGTCCAGGGGAATGTATATCCCACCCACAGCATGCAGTCAACGAAACCCAAGCTGCGGGAAGCCCTACAGGACCAATATGATGGGTTTCCCAGCCAACGAATTGCAAGGGGCGAGAGGGAGTGAAGAGGAGATGGAGAGGAATAAGAACAAGGAATGTGCAGATGCAATCTGACTTACACAGCACCCTCGGGAAACCTCCTCCTCACCAAAGGACAGAAATGAACCTGGAGCTAAGCTCAACTCTAACTCCCAACACGCGGGAAAAGGACACGAGAACGCATTAAACAAAAGCACAGATCACCATCACGGAACCCAGAGTCTGGAGGCGCCACAGGACAAACGTCCCAGCTCCATTAAAGTCACTGGCATGAAGGCGGACAGGAGGAAGAGGGGTCGCACTCAGTAAGTCACTCAACAGACGTGACAAACAAGAGCAACATGAGCACCGTGCTTAGCTCCTGATTGAAAACAAACCAACTGAAAAGGTGCACCTTATTAGGCGGCTGGTTGAACATGGGTTGGGTACAGGATACGGGCGCAGATCATTGCTAATTCTGCTGAATGTGGTAACGAAGTTTTGGTTCTGAGTCCTTGTATTAATAAATAGTAAAGTATTCATGGGGGAAACCATGGGATGTTTGGAATTTGCTCTAAAACACTCCCAGAGAGAGTCTTTGAGTGGAAGGAAGACAAAGCGCAAGTTGAGCAAGCTGCACGTGGGTCTCAGAGACGTAATAAAGTCGCCTGCTCTTTTGATTTCTTGGCCTAAACCTACGAGCTGCTCCGTTCCAAAGTGACCATCTCAAGAGGCAGAGTGCAAAGCTAGGAAGCACCTTGAAAAATGAAGACATATAGCCTGCCGTCTCGTTGTACCACGAGTCCTCTACGTCCCACAGCTAAAGACAGAAGTCCTGCCATCCCAGGCTTTGTGCTAATAATTCTGGCAGCTAGTATTATCTTTTATTGTTTTTTCCTTTCAAAATTCCACTGTTTTTAAACACTAAACAAATAAGCTCATTTTGTGTAAACTGATGTTTCCAAGGCGAGAGGAGAAGGGGACGACAGAGGATGAGATGGCTGGATGGCATCATCGACATGACGTGATACACATGAGTTTGGGTAAACTCCGGGAGTTGGTGGTGGACAGGGAGGCCCAGCGTGCTGCAGTCCATGGGGTCACAAAGAGTCAGACACGACTGAGCGGCTGAACTGAACTGCTCAGGATCACCCATGGAACAAACACACACATCCTAAAACTTTGGATCCAGCTGGGCTGATGTGGGGCCACGTACTTGGATTTTAACAAACTCCCCAAGTGTTCTGCGAGCAGCCAGTCCTGCGAGGCGTTTGGGAGCCACCATACCGAATGGGCCCACGTGTTCTGTCTTTCCTTGTGACAGTCAGCCCAGTGACTAAGTAATCCTGAAACTCTACCGGCAGATAGACCACCCGTGGCCACGTACAGCAGCGTCTCGGTGGCTGGCGCCCGTTCACCGGACGCTCACTATGTGCCCAGACTCTGCATGCGCCAGCGCATTCACGCTCCATGGCGGCCTCCTGGAGGTGTTTGTTATTAGGATCCCGCATACTGATGAGCCAGCTGAGGCCAGGAAAGGTGATTAGTGCAAGATCAGGCAGCCAGTAAAGGGGGAAGCTAAGACATAAACTGAGACCCCAGCAATTCTGGGTTCATGGTCTTACCCAGCACCCAGACTTTGAGGCTTTCCTAAGAGCAATAAAAGAAAACCAGCTGCATTTTAGAGTCGCTTGCTTTTGTACTTAAATGCACTTCTCAGTTCTCTGCAGTTAACAAGCCTTCAAAATACACTGCTGCCACCAAAGGCCACCAAACACGTTTTCGGGGGAAATACGTCATTTCTCTTCTCCTAAAACGGAAAGAAGAAAAGAGGAAGTAATGTATCCGGAGCTTCCGACACCGAAGACCGCTCGGAACTCCCTTCCTCGAAGCATGATGGAGGTCCCTGAACATTCATTGGGGACCACGGAACGGTCTGCAGGACTCAAGGAGGAAGCCCCACACTGTCCAAACGCATCACAGCAAACTGCTACGGCCGCCCGGCCCTGCTGGGACGGCGACCCTCAGGTCACTTCCAGCGCTGGCAGCTGCCACCCCCACCCCCCGGAGACAAGAGCACTCCGATAATAAAGGACTCTGGACAGTCTTTCAAAAGTAACAAGAACTTGTTACTGGCCGTGAAGGGTTAACTACTACCAGAATTGTCCTCCCACCAAAACAAACCAGAAAATCAGACAAAATACATTAAATGATTGTTTCATGAAAGAAAAAAAAATGGACGAAGACAACAGAAGACTGTGGTCCCTGAGGGAAGAGAGACGAATGGGGTGAGCCTTCCATTCACCCCCACTCGCAGAATATTCTCGGGGACCCCAAGCAGGGCTCAATGGTCTCTGTGAGTTGAGATTAGAGCTCTTGGAGGACAAGGCACCTAGAATTTAGGGTGAGAATTCCAGAGAGGAGGGAGCTATGCCAAGAGCAAGCACCCTTGAGTCTTTGGCTAAGTGCCAAGCTCCACATCGAGTCAAACAGAGCCCACCAGGCCAGACAGGACCAACACCCTAGGAAGCATTTCAAGGTGCTGTCCAACAAACAGTTCCCATCACACAGCCAGGGTTGAAAATTGTCCAACTGTCTCCAATCAGATGAGAGAAACCTAACTAAAGACTGACATCCAGCAGAGACGCCAGGAGGGCCATTCTTTAAAATTGAGCTGAAATAGCTCTGAAATAAAAGATGCATAGACCTGCTCTAAAAGGACTTGAAAGTGAGCCTCGGAAAGGTCACACTAACCCACTGTTTTTCAGTCGCTGTCGTGTCTGACTCCTCGTGACCCCATGGACTGCAGTATATCCGCCAGGCCTCCCTGTCCATCTCCATCTCCCAGAGCTTGCTCAGACTCATGTCCATTGAGTCAGTGATGCCATCCCACCATCTCATCCTCTGTCATCCCCTTCTCCTCCTGCCCTCAATCTTTCCCAGCATCAGGCTCTTTTCCGATGAGTCGGCTCTTCGCATCAGGTGGTGAAAGGATTGGAACTTCAGCATCAGTCCTTCCAGTGAATATTCAGGGTTGATTTCCTTTTGGATTCACTGGTTTGAGCTCCTTACTGTCCAAGGCACTGGCCAGAGTCTTCTCCAGCACCACAGTTCGAAAGTAACAATTCTTTGGCATGCAGCCTTCTTTATGGTTCAATCCACAAGTAATTTAAATGCCAGCCAGAAGAAGTCCAGCACTCTCTAAAGGAATGAAAGGAAACTCTGCATTCAGCAGAAAACTTCCAGCACCCAAGCAAAAATCAACACGCACACAAAAGCAGGACAATGTGACCCGTAACAAGGAGAGAAACCCATCCACAGAAACAAACACCGGGAAGACGGGATCAGCAGGAAGGACATGAACATCACTGTCATCAGCACACTCCACACACTCAAGGGAGTGAAGGAAACCAGGAACACAATGGGAAGGGACACGGAAGGCACTTTCAAAGGCTTGAATAGAACTGCTAGACGTGAAAAAGCACAACATCTGCTATTTTTAAAGTACGCTGGATGGAACAAACACTGGAGGAGAAACCAAAGAAGAGATCCGTGAACTTGACTACAAAGCAATCAAGACCACACACAGTGCAGCGCAGAGAGGAAGAACGTGCACAGAGGCTCAGCGCTCCTGGAGCAATAGAACGGTGACTTAATACACGTGTGACTGGAGCCCCGTGAGGAGTAGGGAGAGAAGGGAGGCAGAAAATAGATTTGAAGGAATCACTCTTGGAAGTGATCCAAATTAGGTGACGTGTATAAACCCACAGTTTCAAGAAGCTGGGCAAGCATCAGACAGAGTAAACATAAGTAAATAAATAAACCAAGCAATTAATTAGTTAAAATAACATAGGCACATCATCATCACATTGCTATAAATTAGTTCTAAAGAGAAAATTCCTAAAAGGAGCCGGGGGCGGGGGTGGGGGTGGATGGAACCCATGTGCAAAGGAATAAAGGTAAGGATGACGGTCAAGCTCTTATCAAAAACTATAAAATCCAGAGCGCAGTGGATGCTTCTTTCAGTGAATTGCTAAAAGAAAAATGTCGACCTGGAATTCTACAATCAGCAGCAAAAATATATTTGAAAAAGAAAGGGAAAATACAGACTTTGAAACAAAGAAAAGCTGACAGATTTCATCTCTAGCAGAAACATACTATAAAAAAAGGAATTTTTCTTACACTATAGGTAAATCATAGAGCAATCATGAAAAATAAAAAAGAAAAAGAAAAGCAAATAGTAGAGATAAGATGAAAGTGAACATGTTAGTCACTCGGTCGTGTCTGGCTCTGTGTGACCCCACGGACTGCAGCCTCCCAGGCTCCTGTCCGTGAGATTCTCCAGGCAAGAATACCGGAGTGAGTGGCCATCTTCCTCCTTCAGGGGATCTTTCCAGCCCAGGGACTGAATCCCGGCGTCCCGCATTGCAGGCAGATGTTTCACCATCTGAGCCACCAGGGAAGCCCAGGAGATAAAACAAAATGCATAAAAATATTGGATCACTATGCTGTACACCCCCAAATTAATATGATGCTACATGCCAACGATACCTCAGTAAAAGGAAAGAAAAATTAACTGTGAAAGCGATTCAACCCCAAAGAAGTCAGCCCCGCCCTCCCCCGGGTGAAGCTCACAAGGGTGCTCAGCTAGCGGTCAACTCCAGCTCCGCTCCAAGCCTGCCTCTGCCTCTGCCGGCGGGGCCCTTGCCCCAGCCCCCTGGGAAACAGGACCCCTGTGCCCACCGCCCTGAACTTGCCCCGGGGTAAAAAAAGCGGGGGAACCAAGCACCTGCAGCCAGGCTGGCACAGCCGCCGTGTTCACAGGATGCTTGCCAAACCTGGAGCCTGGGCGTTTGTATGCAGACTGTGTTCCTGGAGAAATTTTACAACAACCTAAGTCTCTGATGTCCTGTTAATTTTAAAAGCTCTTCTGTTTGTATTACAGAGACACGCCAGCTGGGGAGAGGTGCCTGCTCCAACACAAGAAATGTATTGCACAGGACAAGGAAAACACGGTTTCAAGCCGCTAGAAAAACAAGAGGAGATGACGCTGGCATTCTGAACACAGAGCACAGCCACGAAAAACGCCGAAGGATCCCTACGGAGCCACAGCTCCAGGGTTAGAGCCGTGGTCTCGTAAGCCACTTGGCTCAGACAGTGAAGAATCCGCCTGCAGTGCAGGAGACCCGAGTTCAGTCCCTGGGCTGGAAGGTCCCCTGGAGAAGCGAATGGCAACCCACGCCAGTATCCTTACCTGTAGACTCCCAAGGAAGGAGGAGCCTGGGGGAGTGTGGTCCACAGACTCACAAGGACTCAGAGATGGCTGAGCAGCCAACACTTGGAAACCAGGGGCTTTGAGTTCACATCTTCCTGGGGCCCATGCTCATTTTTTTTCCTCCTCAATCACTAAATAACTGGACCGAACAGTGTAAACTTATAAAACCAGGTCAGAGGGATACACCGGAACGTGGGACATAAGAGATTAGGAAGGCCTTGGCTCTCTGCAACTCGGGGAGGGGAGCTGCCCTGACTCCAGCACCCAAATCAGCCCAGACCCTGTGCTTCTGAGAACCAGACACTCACCAGAGGGTCAGCTCACACAAGCTCCTGGTTTCTGGATTAAGATGACAAATGTATTTAATTTGAAAACCAGAATGAATGATCCCAGGGAAAAGAATTCCGATTAACTCTTCCTTCATGATTAAGAATCGAAAGTTGATTGATAAATAATGCATGGGCTTCATTGACACAAATCCGACATGAGAACATCAGAGAAGCGAGTTCCAGCAGATAGAAAGCATGGTCCTTAAAGGCGCCTTGTCACAGTGAGTCACGCCCTGCCGCCTGCCTGAGCTCACGCAGCAGGCCGCTGCTGCCTCCTGGCACCTGGAAGCGGACGGGGCTGGAGCCTGGCCAGGGCAGGGACACCTGGCCCCCTCGGCCCCGGAGTCCCAGACGGACCCCAGCAGCTGAACAGCCTCCCTGAACCTGCAGCGTCCTGTCATCAAAACGCAGGTGAAAAAGCTGGCAGCCTCCATCCACTTCTCCAGCCACAGTCCCGCCTAAACCAAATCCCTGAGATCCACCTGGAGAGGCTGCCAGCCAGGGGTGGGTCCAGGCCGGGGCTCAGCAGTGCCAGAGTGGGCGGGTCGTGCTGCCGGAAGGCACAGGGGCCTGCCAGGGGCCGGGTCCAGGCTGGGCCAAGCGAGACCCACCCGCAAAAGGGGCGGGCAGGGATCCAACAGAAAGGGCGGCCGGCAACGCCCTGGAGTTGGGGCTCACCCAGGGCCTGGGGAGGCCACAGGGTCCAGACCGAGTGCAGACAGAGCCAGGGATGGAGCCCCAGGCAGCAGGCGGAAAGGCGGGCACATCACAGGCTGAGGTGCACAGACGGGACGTGGTCAGCAGAACAAAGACCCGGGAGATGCCCACGGCCGGGCCCCCAGACAGACCTCACGCGGCCGAAGGGACTTTGCGAATGTGATGAAGACACTGGGGTGGGGAGATGCTCTCAGACTCCCCGGGGGCTGGGGGCGGTGGGGTGCACGCCATCATCCTCCCAAGAGGGAGAGGCGAGCGGGCCAGAGAATGAGACGTGTGGAGATGCAGGCAGAGGCTGGAGTGTTCTGGGGCGTCGGCCGAGGCCCACGGGCCCCTCCAGAGACAGGAGAGGCAGTGAGCCGGCCGTCTCCAGAGACGGAGCCCGCTCTGCCGACCCACGTGGGACCCTGACCCACCTGGAGCTCTAGGACAGTCACCTCTGCGGGGTCACTCTCCCACGTCTGTCACAGCAGCCACAGAAGCGAGGATATTAACACAAACACCTGTCACGCTGCTCAGTCCAGGGATGGCCGGCCTCCCCTCCCCTCCTAGGGTCTCCCAGCCCGCCCGTGAGGACAGAGCTGGAATGTCCCTGCGATGGCACAGCTGAGGTGTGCAGCTCCTGACTCAGAGAGGCTGTGCCCCCGGCCCCCAGAGAGGAGGTGGGGAGATGGGGCCCCCAGAAAGAATGGTGCTGACCTGCGGGCAGGGCTGCTGATGCAGGAGCGATGACGTGGACCATCCTCAGCCTGGGGTCATGGAGGAGGGGCGGAGGCTGCCTTCCCAGCGTCTCACCTGGACCGAGCACCTGGACAGCCAGCAGCTCCGGATCCCAGGAGGGAGTGACAAGGGAGGGGGGGCTCCCCGTCCCAGGTCCTGGTGAGATCCGAGGGGAGGGAGAGGAGCCTCCAAAAATCCCGGACCCCATGCCACCTCCCACCTGCCAGCCAGGTGATTAGGAGCCAAACCATATTGAGCTCTGTTTCGAGAAACAACAAAATCCAAGTCGCGTCTGCAAGAGTCCTGGGACACTGTCGCGTGCTGCAGAGCACACAGAAAACTCTAACTTGTCCCCAGATGCTCTCAGTATCTGGAAGCTTCTTCAGGATCTGCGGTGGAGGGAGGGAGGGGGAGGCAAGGCCCAGCGCTCTCTGGCACCCCCATCTGGATGAAAGCAGCGTTAACTGCCTACCTGGTTCCTGTGGGTGTGCTGAGTCACTTCAGTCATGTCAGACTCTTTGCGACCCTAGGGACTGTAGTGTGGGACTCCACAGCTGAGACCTTGCTCCACCAGGCTCCTCTGTCCATGGGACTGTCCAGGCAAGAATATTGGAGTGGTTGCCATGCCCTCCTCCAGGGGATCTTCCTGACCCAGGGATCAAACCTGCATCCCTTACGTCTCCTGCATTAGTAGACGGGTCCCTGGTGGCTCAGATGGTGAAGCATCTGCCTGCAATGTGGGAGACCTGGGTTCGATTCCTGGGTCGGGAAGATCCCCTGGAGAAGGAAATGGTAATCCACTCCATCACTCTTGCCTGGAAAATCCCATGGACAGAGGAGCCTGACAGGCTACAGTCCATGGGGTCGCAAAGAGTCGGACATGACTGAGTGACTTCATTTTCTTTTTTTCACCATTAGAGCTACCTGGGGCGCCTCTAAGCAAAGTCTCCTTTAAGTGGCTTTCACAGGAAGATCAGCTTGGCGCGCAGCTGGAAGGCAGACGGGTCTGAGCAAGTGAGCAGGTGGCCTGGATCAGCACTCCTCGAGTCCAGAGGTGGTGGTGGAGGGGGGGGGGGTCAGCAGGTGGAGGTCACAGGGATGGGTAGGGCTGGGGAGTGTCTGCCCACCCACCTGGCCCCAATGGGGACCCAAAGGCATCTGCTGTGGGGTTTCAGGGAGACTGCGCGGAGGATTTGGGGCTGGGTCAGGACAGAGCACCTCCCTAGCCAGGTGTGCCCACCCCACCATGGGACAGGGGAGGCAGGTGTGCCCATGGGCGGCTGGCCCTGGGCGAGCCTGGCATGATCTGCCCCAGCATGGCACTGCCGCCCCATCGTCCACACGCTCCCTCCAGGGCCGCCAACTCCTAGGCCGCCCTCTTCTCTCCACTGCAGGCCCAGGGAGTGTTAATGAGACCAGCACAAAGTCTCCCGAGGATAACCTGCATTTTTTTAAAAGCTGGAGGGACAGTGTTGGCCAGATCCCAAGAATAACCCTCCTGTGGGAGCAGGTCATGTGCTGGTGTCTGAGACAGACAAGCCGTGGCCGGGGAGGGGCCTCCTTTCCACCCAGACCCGCCCTCTGCCCCCACATCTCTTCCCCTTCCTTGCCCAGAGCCGATTCCCCTGGAGGACCCAAAATGGCCATGACGGAACACCCCCCCCCCCACCGCCAGACCTCCCCTCCGCCAGTGCGGGCAGCCCAGGTGTGGGATTTCCACAGCTAAGACCTTGAGAGTATGATCACGCCCTTCAAGAACAGAAGCAGCCCACGGTAATTTGCTTTGGAGGTTTCTATCAAAACAGAAAGAATGAAATTAACTTCTTAGAGGGCCAATATTAGTTCAGCATCAAACAAACAGAAAATCACCACCAGCCTTTAAATAAATGTTTTCATCCCACGGCTGCCTTCTTGTCTGATCTAAATAAATAACAAGGTCATTAATAGAAAACACAGCTATTTACCTTAAAGAATAGAATTTCAAATCCCACAAAACAGTTGCCAGCGTTCCAAGCTCTGATGAGAAAAGAATAGGTTTACACCAAATTGTATATTCAATATGTTAATTAAACCAATAAAGAGTAACTGTATTTGAGTTTCCTGATCTAATAATGAAAAAGATATGTTTGGCTGACTATTTAAAGTGCTTGACGGAATATTTTACATACTTTATTTGCACACTGAATAAATGCCAGACTAACATTTCAAGTTTCAGTAAACTGCTCAGAATTCCGCGGATGAAGAGTCGTGTGCAAGTGCGAACAGCCCGCTGTAATTAACTTTTGTTGTTTAGAAAACCAAGGCTATAAAAGTCTATTTAATCAAACTTCCCTCCGTGTGCTTTTTTTTTAAATTATACTTAAGAAATCTATATACTACAGGGTCTCATTCCAACCGTAGATGGGGAGATTATTTGACTAACTTCCATAGAAGCATCACAAATTAAAAAGAAGACAATTAGCAAAACTGAATTCTGAGACTCGCAAAAAAGCACCAGAGACCATTAGGTTTGATTAACGAGCATCGCTGTCTAAAACTCTGCCGTTTCTAAACCCGGGCTGGTGTTGGCCCCACTTTGTCCCTAAAGTGACTGGAATGTGAAAAGCACGCACCACGCACGAGTGACCGTATCTCATCTCTTCCGTGTCTCGGCCTAACTGAGCTTGAAAGCACCGGACGATGAATCTCCTTCATTCCCTGAAGCCGGAGGGAAAACAGTGCTTCCAGCCTCCACCGCTGCGTAACAAATCAGCCCCACATGAGGGGCTCCAGACCACAGCCCGACTCATCGTCCTCTCTCGAGGGCAGAGCTGGACAGCTCTCAGCAACGCATCTGGAGGGCACAGCTCCCCGCACACCCTCCCTGCCTCCACCGCAGGATGGCAGGGGGCCCGGAGCGTCTCCCCGAGGGAGCCAGGAGCTAGGGCGCCACTGTAGCGACAGGGCCACACGGGTCACGGTGCCGCCTCCATCGGACCATGGCTCCACCCAAAGCGGAGGAGAGGGCCCAGCCCACCTCTCGACGGGAGGCTCAGCTCGTACCGCGAGGAAAGAAGGGCCTGTGGTCCAGGGTCTGCTGGAAGGTTCCATTCCATCTCGTTGTGACCCACCCGCTCCCGTTGCCAGCCCCACCTCTGTCCTCAACTTGAGGCCCAAACAGCCACCGTCACTCCATCTCGTGTGTGTTCCCAAGCTCCTCAAACCCCGTTCCTAAGTGTCAGGGGATAAACAGCATCCCCAAATTCACACCGAAGCCCTTATCCTGGTGCCTCAGATGGTAAAGAGTCCCCCTGCAAAGCAGATTGGAGACCCAGGTTCAATCCCTGGGTTGGGAAGATCCCCCGGAATCTGGAAAGGCTACCCACTGCAGGATCCTTGCCTGGAGAATTCCATGGACAGAGGAGCCTGGTGGGCTACAGTCCACGGGGTCAGAGAGTCAGGTACGACTCAGTGACACACGCATCCCCAGAACCTCACGGTGTGGCTGCACTGGGACACACTGTCTTTAACAAGGTCATGGTAAACCAGGGTCGCTAGGCTGGCCCTAATCCCACATGACTGGAGTCCTTATAAGAAATGAGGATGCAGACACACGGGGAGGATCATGGGGAGGATCACAGGAGGACTGTCAGCCAAGGAGAGAGGCCTCGGGAGGACCCAGCCTGCCCACACCTTGACCTCCAACTTCCAGCCCCCAGAATCATGGGAAAATCCATTACCATGGCATTAAACCCCCCAGCCTCCGGTTTTGTTATGCAGCCATGCTGACCAATATACCAAGTCAACTCGATGCTCTGTGCATGCGTGCTAAGTCTCTCTAGTCGTGTCTGACTCTTTGTGACTCTATGGACTGCAGCCCGCCAGCGTCCCGTCCATAGACTTTCCCAGGCAAGAATCTTGGAGTGGGTTTCCATTCCCTTCTCCAGGGGATCTTCCCGACCCAAGGACTGGACCAGCCTCACCTGCACTGCAGGTGGATTCTTCACCACTGAGCTGCTGGGAGCCCTCGGTTCCTCATACCTGCACTCTTAGGAAACAGACACCTCTCTTCACCTGGAGGAATTCATAGTGACCCCTCCTCACCCCCAGCACACATTCACCACCCACCCACCGCCCCCCAGCCTGGCCCTGATGCCAGCGTGGATGACCGAAGCCGCCCCGCAGGGCCCTCAGCCTGCACACCCTCCCATCGGCCCAGCCACCCACCAGGCCCTTTGCAAAGACAGTTGGGCTCATCTCGGGATGAAAACGTCTCCCCTTCCCTTTGGGACACCTCCAGAGCCCCAGGCCCAGCACCAAGGCCTCCAGAGGTGGCAAGATGAGCTGGAGAGGGCGTGAGCCCCACACCAAGCCATCTGGCTCAGCCGCAGCCACACCCTCACCAGGAGCAAGACCTTGTGAGCGACCAGACTCTGTGCCTCGGTTTCCCCAGCAGGAACTGTGGGTGGTCGTGCCCACCACGGAGGGTGCTGGGCCTGCCCACTCCTCCTCCAGGGGTGCCCTAAGGTGACCCATGCCCGTCACAGCCCTCCACTCACCTCAGTCTTGGGGGCTGAGTGGGACAGTGTCCAGACACACACACACACTCACACACACACACTCACACACACACACAAGAGACCCAGGTTCAATCCCTGGTTGGGAAGATCCCCCGGAATCTGGAAAGGCTACCCACTGCAGGATCCTTGCCTGGAGAATTCCATGGACAGAGGAGCCTGGTGGGCTACAGTCCACGGGGTCAGAGAGTCAGGTACGACTCAGTGACACACGCATCCCCAGAACCTCACGGTGTGGCTGCACTGGGACACACTGTCTTTAACAAGGTCATGGTAAACCAGGGTCGCTAGGCTGGCCCTAATCCCACATGACTGGAGTCCTTATAAGAAATGAGGATGCAGACACACGGGGAGGATCATGGGGAGGATCACAGGAGGACTGTCAGCCAAGGAGAGAGGCCTCGGGAGGACCCAGCCTGCCCACACCTTGACCTCCAACTTCCAGCCCCCAGAATCATGGGAAAATCCATTACCATGGCATTAAACCCCCCAGCCTCCGGTTTTGTTATGCAGCCATGCTGACCAATATACCAAGTCAACTCGATGCTCTGTGCATGCGTGCTAAGTCTCTCTAGTCGTGTCTGACTCTTTGTGACTCTATGGACTGCAGCCCGCCAGCGTCCCGTCCATAGACTTTCCCAGGCAAGAATCTTGGAGTGGGTTTCCATTCCCTTCTCCAGGGGATCTTCCCGACCCAAGGACTGGACCAGCCTCACCTGCACTGCAGGTGGATTCTTCACCACTGAGCTGCTGGGAGCCCTCGGTTCCTCATACCTGCACTCTTAGGAAACAGACACCTCTCTTCACCTGGAGGAATTCATAGTGACCCCTCCTCACCCCCAGCACACATTCACCACCCACCCACCGCCCCCCAGCCTGGCCCTGATGCCAGCGTGGATGACCGAAGCCGCCCCGCAGGGCCCTCAGCCTGCACACCCTCCCATCGGCCCAGCCACCCACCAGGCCCTTTGCAAAGACAGTTGGGCTCATCTCGGGATGAAAACGTCTCCCCTTCCCTTTGGGACACCTCCAGAGCCCCAGGCCCAGCACCAAGGCCTCCAGAGGTGGCAAGATGAGCTGGAGAGGGCGTGAGCCCCACACCAACCATCTGGCTCAGCCGCAGCCACACCCTCACCAGGAGCAAGACCTTGTGAGCGACCAGACTCTGTGCCTCGGTTTCCCCAGCAGGAACTGTGGGTGGTCGTGCCCACCACGGAGGGTGCTGGGCCTGCCCACTCCTCCTCCAGGGGTGCCCTAAGGTGACCCATGCCCGTCACAGCCCTCCACTCACCTCAGTCTTGGGGGCTGAGTGGGACAGTGTCCAGACACACACACACACTCACACACACACACTCACACACACACACACTCACTCACAGCCACCTTCCTCTTCTGTGCCTCGCAACTTCTCCAGATGCCATGGAAGCCGCCTCAAACCCCCAAAAGGCACAGCCTGGCACTGGGCTGCTGGGCATTTATCCCAGAGAACCCAGGACCAATCTTCACACAGACACCTTTCAGGGTGTTTACAGCAGCTTGACTCATAATCTCCAAAAACTGGCACATAGAAACTCAGGCACATCCGAAAATGGACGCCGCTCGGGGCGGAAAGGGACAAGCTATTGACCTGTGCGCCCGCTGCACGGACTCCGGTGAGAGAAGCCGGACCAGAAGGTGCCGTGTGCACGGCTCCCTCATGCGGCATCTGGAAAGGTGGGGGCCAAAGCTGGACCAATCTGAGGGACAAAACAAGAAATGCAAACGGAGCTGCAACCGAAAGTGTGAGCGAATGTGCACGCCTCCCAGTCGATGCACAGAAACGTTTGAGTAAACAAGCGGGGAGGAGACAGATGGCTTCCTTACATAAGTTCAAGCAATGTATGTGGTTACTTCCCCCTCCAGAAAGGAGAGATTGCTTCTGAGCCCACATGCTCCCACAGAATAGAGTCTGGACGGGAGGGAACGTGACCTGACCGGGGCGGGGGGCAGCAGAGGAGGGCCCGGCAAACACAGCCGTAAACGCGCGTCGAGGCTCAAGTCAGCAGTGGGAGGCCATGTTGAAAGCATGCGCCCTCCAACACGACGGACGGGTGCTCAGCGTGGGTGGTGTTTATCCAAAAAAAAAAAGGGCTTGTGGAAAAGCACGAAATACATGAGCGATGTCCTCAGAGCCACGAGGGTCACTAAAAGCGAAGTAAAGAAAGAGAAACTGCGCCAGAGCAGAGGGGCCTAAGGAAGCTCCACAGCCGCGGGCACGTCATCCTGACACCCTGAACCGGTTCCGGGAGAGGAGAAAACCCGCGAGGAAACGGGGGAATGCCAAGGGGAGCCTGGAGCTCAGTCACTCGCAGCGTGCCAGCGCTCGCTTCTGAGTTGTGACAGAAACACCACGTAGCGTGAGGTGTTGGCTCTACGGGAAACGGCAAGGAGCAGGCAGGAATGCTCTGTGCCATCTTCGTAACTTTTCTGTGAACAGAAAGCTATTCCAAAATGAACACTTTATTAGAAAATAAAAAGCACAGAGCGTAACATTCTATTCATTAAAAAAAGCACAGAGCGCGGGCATCGCCGGACTTCCTCCAAGGCTGGTTTTGCCGAGAGCCGTTCCTTCTTCTGTGGCTCATGAGCACCAGGGTAGATGATTCACAGCTTATCCCTCGGCCCCTCTGCCTCCAGCTGCCTCCTCTTCCTCCAGGTATTTTGTGTCAGTCACTAGGCAGTGCTCCCAGCCCCTGCTGCTCTCACAGTCCTTCCACAGGACACGTGGCTGTCAACTGCCAAGCATCACCGCCTCTCGGAGGTCAACAGTCCACGTAAACTCTTCCGGGTCTCTGCTGTGATTTTGGGTTTCAGCCAGAACAGCGCCCCTGCAGGTCACGTCATGCTGACACGACCTCTCCTGTGTGGACGACGCAGAAGAGAGCTCAGGAGCAGAAACCCCATGACGCTGCAACCCTGGGTGGCGCTGACGGCAGGATGGGTTAGCATCTGAAACAGGCCTGCGCCAGCCAGGAGAGAGGGTCCACCCCACAAGGCCCAAATGAAGAGCCTCTGCTGCAACTGCTACTTACAGGGTCCAATACAGAATGGTGAGGCGCCCAGGGGTGGCCCATGGCCACCACTCAGCACGCGCGTTATTGAGAGGAGGAGCTGGGTGACATCCAGGCGTGAGGAGGGCAGGCTGCTCAGGGGAGGCGCCACCGCCAGGGAGCCGGCACCAAAGCAAGGAAGGAACCAAAGGAGATGGTGGACCACTCTCCCCCAACCTCCGGTCTCCCGCTGGCCTCTCACTGGCTGAGCCCGAGTGAAAACCAGCCAGTAGCAGAAGAAGACCCAGCAGAGGCCAGCCAGGGCCCAAGGAGGGCAGAGAGAGGGGCTGGGGACGGGAAAGAAGGTGGAGAACTACCACTGGGGGAGCTCGGAGAACCATGGACCGCCCGGGAATTAAAAGCTGTAGACGGTGGAGGATCCCCCCGTGACCTCACATGAGTAAGAGGAGCAACACACAGGAGCAGGTGAGAGGCGGCAGCACAGCCTGCTGGGGGCCGCTGCCACCGCTGAGTCACTCCAGTCATGTCCAACTCTGTGCGGCCCCACAGACGGCAGCCCGCCAGGCTCCCCCGTCCCTGGGATTCTCCAGGCAAGAACACTGGAGTGGGTTGCCATCTCCTTCTCCAATGCATGAGAGTGAAACTGAAAGTGAAGTCGCTCAGTCGTGTCCGACTCCTAGCCACCCCATGGACTGCAGCCCACCAGGCTCCTCCATCCATGGGATTTTCCAGGCAAGAGTGCTGGAATGGGGTGCCATTGCCTCCTCCACTGCTGGGGGCTAGGGACCTTCATTTGCTCCTTTAAGCCTTTCTTTGCTTTCCAAACTCTCACAATAGCTTTTATCATAGTCAGAAAAACAAATGTTTCTGAAATGTGATATAAAATACACACATTTGCAAAGATACATTAGACTGAGCCACAGGAAACTGCGGCTTCTGCAGGTCAGCATAGTTGAGTGTCAGGCTTCCCCGGTGGCGGCTCAGACAGTAAAGAACGCAATGTGGGAGACCCGGGTTCAATCGCTGGGTCAGGAAGACCCCCTGGAGGAGGAAATGGCTACCCCTCCAGTACTCTCGCCTAGAGAATTCCATGGACAGAGGAGCGTGGTGGGCTACAGTCTACAGCATTAAAAAATGACTGAGCTACTAACACTGTCACTTTTCACTTGTTGAATGCTTGTTCAACTTAACACACATGCAAACACACACAAACAAATATACATGTACACACACAAACACACGAGACACGCATGCACCTCAAGCACTCTGAAGTCAAGGCCGCTAAACGGTGCACATCGACAGTACCTGTGACTTGGAACACAGCCAGGACAGCTATGCTGCTACGGACTCGCCTCTGATCACGTGAGAGGTGAGAGGTGTCGGCCACCCCACAGGCCCCAGTGCCCACATGCTAGGGTCTAGCCCCGGTGGATCCAGGGTAATTCGAAGGGGAGATGGAATCGGCGTCCTAGGAAAAAGCTACTTAATTAAAAGCTTAGAGAGAGATTAGAAAGGAATAGTGTAGTAGGAAAGTTAGTGGAGGAAAAGGTGCCGAATAACTTGGTTTACGTGGGATACCAATAAAGCTTTGAGACAAGAAGCTTGCACCACCTTCGTAGGCCACAGGCGTCTTTCCATTCTCCCGAAGGAGAGGAGGCACTGAGGCCTCCCTGGCCCAATCTTAGAAGCCCAGGCAAAGTTAGCAGGCTTGGTGAGTACCCACGTTCCAGATGGGAATTCAGCCAGAAAAACAGAGAACAAGAAAGAAACGACATGGGGGAATCAGTCTTTCCAGAAACTGATCCGTTTTCTTTATTTTTCAAGTTTGCTTATATACTTTTTGTTATACATAAGGATGAATACAGAATCACGCGGGGTCAGCAGACCTGATCCTTGTCAAAATCAGACCCAATCTTAGAAGCCCAGGCAAAGTTAGCAGGCTTGGTGAGTACCCACGTTCCAGATGGGAATTCAGCCAGAAAAACAGAGAACAAGAAAGAAACGACATGGGGGAATCAGTCTTTCCAGAAACTGATCCGTTTTCTTTATTTTTCAAGTTTGCTTATATACTTTTTGTTATACATAAGGATGAATACAGAATCACGCGGGGTCAGCAGACCTGATCCTTGTCAAAATCAGGTGCTTCATATAAAATTATTCAAAGGTCTTAGGGGTTTTACATCATCTTCTGGCCATGAGGCCTGCTGACATTTTATGGCCCTTTCTGATAACAGTCAGTCAACCAGAAAACTTATTTTTTCCAAGGGTGATTTTTTTCTTAAACCAGGTGCCACCCTCCAAATAAAGTTGCATTCCTGTAGGGTGAGGGTGTAGTGGGAACAATCAAGAAAAGGAATTTACTTAGTCTAAGGGTTAACATGATTAATCTTAAAGGTTAATACTTATTTCTCCTATACGCTAGTTATATTCATTATAAGGGCAGGGAATGTGGAGATTTAGCAGCAAATATTGGCTCAACAAATGAAAAAACCTTCACCAATATAATTTCTAATCAACCCACTAATACTATACCAATAATTTTGTAACTTCTCAAAAGAGTCTGTATTTAGAAAGTTTTAAACCATCTCATGCCTCTCACAGTTGGGAGGCTGTAAACAATCACATGTGGCCAGATGAACCTGCTCAGGCAGGCTAGAGAACCTTCAGAGGAGTTTGTAAGTTGAAACACTCTTGTCACGCCCAGGAATTTTTATTAACTGGAGCTGCAAGTTAACTTCTTCTCTGAGAGAGGTGGTGGGGGAACAGCCCCCCATAAAGTCAGAGGTATAGGTGAGAGTATAAAACAGACTCTGGTTTGGGGGATAGATGCTCGGGAACAGGGGGTTTCCTGAGGAATCGATCCCACCTTTGCGTATGCCGAAGCCTCCTTCCTCATGACCTTTGCCATGGGCGGAGTTCCTCACGCTGGCTCCCTGCACCCACAGGTGAAGTAGAAGCCTGGACGCCACCACCATGACCCAGCTCATTACCTTCTTCCCTGTTTCAGCATCTCCGATGACACATGAAGTGAAACCTAAGCAGACATCCCCTCCTCCTCCTCTTTGGTGGAAATGTGTGTTGTTTCCCCTGTTATCACTGGCCAAAGGTCAGCGTTTTGCTGAAATGCACCTCTTGTTGGCGTGGGCAGTGGCTGCCCTGAGCTGTGGGCGGGAAGCCCTGTGCTGAGCTCCAGCTGTCAGGAGACCCCACCTCCTACGCACGCAGGCATCAAGGACGAGGGCCAGCAGCCAAGTCAGAGAATCACTGAACATCATCACATTATTAAAAAGATACACCTTCAATAAGTCTGTAACAGCCCCTGATTTTGCAGGAAGTTTATGGCATGAATACTTTCTAAGCCCTGAACAAATGTCTCCCTGGTTACATGCTGTCAGGGAGCCCAGAGCTGTTCTTCTTGAAGATGGATATTTGCTTCAGAAAGTTCTCTGCCGAGGTGATGGATGACAGAGCCGCTAGCAGGCCTGCTACAGGAAGGTATCCAAATTCAAAGCCCTCACTGGCCCATCCATCCACTCCTCCCATGGCCCCGGTCCACCAGACCAGTTCTCAAAGACCCTAAACCAGCCCCTTGAGCCCGTGATGCTCACCAGTCCCAACCATCGCGGAAGTCACTGTGTCCTGTGTGTGGTCAGCTCTTCACTAGCCACACATGGAGGCCGCTCTCGGCCAGTTCACTGGATGCTCAAGGGCCACTGACGATCCTCCAGGGCCCAGGCCAGCAGGGCCAGAAGCTGAGAGCGTTTACAATAGACACCCACCCCTCCAGGTTGGGCTCCCTTCATCAACAGGATGCAGTCTATTCTCTGCATCTCTTCAAACTTGGCCTGACACACCTGTCTTCTGCAAGCACATCCTTAAGGATGCAAGTCAATGTGAGCTCCCCAAAGCGGCTCACAGATCCTGTGTCAAGCAGTCAACCTAAGATATTACTGAGTCTTAAAAATCAATGATATTCTAGCACCTGCTACAACAGGGAAGAACCCTGAGGACATTATATTCAGTGAAATAACCCAGTCACAAAAGTACAAATACTGTGATTCCACTTATTTGAGGTGCAGAGAAGAGGCAGACTCACAGAGACACAAGGTGGATGGTGGGTGGGGAGAACGGGGACAGGTGATTGTTGTACAGTCGATCAGTCGTGTCGGACTCTTTGCGCCTCGTGGACTGAAGCACGCCAGGCTTCCCTCTCCTTCACTGTTTCCCAGAGTTTGCTCAAACTTATGTCCACTGATTCGGTAATGCCATCTAACCATCTCATCCTCTGCCACCCCCTTCTCCTTTTGCCTTCAATCTTTCCCAGCATCAAGGTCTTTTCTAATAAGTCGGCTCTTCATATCAGGTAACCAAAGTATTGGAGCTTCAGTTTCAGTCCTTCCAATGAATATTCAGGGTTAATTTCCTCTAGGATTGACTGACTGGATCTCCTTGCTGTCCAAGGGACTCTCAAGAGTCTTCTCCAGTACCACAGTTCAAATGTACCAATTCATTATTGCTCAGCCATCTTTATGGTCCAACTCTCACATCTGTATGTAACTACTGGAAAAACCATAGCTTTGACTATATCCGCCTTTGTTGGCAAAGTGATGTCTCTGCTTTTTAATATGCTATCTAGGTTACGGGGAACTGTATTTAATGGGGGCAAAGTGTGTGACGGAAAGTGATCTGGAGATGATGGTGGTGACGGCTTCACAATAATGTGAATGTCCTTAATGCCACTGAATGGTACAATTAAGAATGGCCAAAATCTCAGATGGTTAAATTTTATGTCATACATATTTCACGACTGTTAAAAAGAAAGAAAACGGAGGTGGGGGGACAAGACAAGAGGAGGAGGAGGAAGAGGAGACAATATGAGCCAGAGAGAAGATGCAGACTCAGAGGGGGCAGGGAAAGGGAGAGCTTTGCAGCGGAGGGGGGGCGCTTGGGAGGATCCCCGAGGCCCCCCCAGGAGAAGGGGTGGCTCAGGACAACAGCACGCAAAGCAGGCCCAGCAGCCGGTGCAGCCGCGCTGGTCCCGCGAGAGAGCCCCCTCTTCCCACCGGGAGTATGGCGGGGCGGTCACGGCCACTGGACCCTCGTTCCAGCCGCCGTCTCTGGCCCCTCCCTGCATCGTGGCTCCCCAACACCACTACCCTCCCCCATCATCACAGTTGCCAGAGCAAAAGGGACTGGCCCAACTACTTGGGGCTGTTTTTGTATCACAACTTTTAAATCTGCACTTTTATCATAGAAAAATTTTAAACACTGAAGAAAATTGATAAAACACAGAAGAAAATTGAAGTCAGTGACCCTGCCACCGAGGAGTGACCCAATTCATTCTGGCACTCGACAGTACTTGCAGACCGAAGGGAAGCGGGGCTTGCCACCCCGCGGCACGGCCCACGGAGCGCCCAGGCCCAGGGCAGGGGACGCTGACCCTCCATCCTCTGCCCGGAAGGGAAGCAGGGCTCGCTGCCCCGCGGCACGGCCCACGGAGCGCGCAGGCCCAGGGCAGGGGACGCTGACCCTCCATCTTCCAGTGGAAGCAGGGGACAACGCTCCTGGAAGGCCCTCCCCACGCCCCCAGGAAGGGAGGCGCCCACGTCACCAGGGGCTGAGGGACCTGGACACACAAACCTGTCAGACTAAGCCTTGCCGTTTAGTTGCTCAGGCATGTCTGACCATGTGACCCCACGGGCTGCAGCCCACCAGGCTCCCTGGCCATGGAATCCTCCAGGCAAGAGTACTGGAGAGGGTTGCCATTTCCTTCTCCAGGGGATCTTCCTGACCCAGGGGTCCGACCTGCATCTCCTGAATTCCCTGCGGATTCTTCACCACTGAGTCACCAGGGAAAGCCAAACCAACCCTTAGCTCCTAGTTACACCCTCACCCTTTACAACCCCCAGCCCAGATCCCTCTGTCCTGTCAACTCTTCACAAACTTCGTCTAAAAGATGTGAAAGCTTCCTGCCCTGGTCCCTTCTGCACACCTTCATTCTCTGGTGAAGATTCATATATAGCCACAGATTCAGTAAAATTTTCTCCTATCAATCTATCTTATGTCCTTAATTGGACATGTGGTATTTTTAATGACTGTAGAACTTGACATTACGTGGCTTGATCGCATTTCATTTGGACTCATTCATAACAGAGAACACGGAGGCTGCCTGCTTGCTTTTAGTATCCCAAGCACAGCAGAGATGTGGATCCTGAAGGCCGCACCTCGAGCCCAAGCTTGACTCATCCCTAGCCGAGGAATGATCTGGCAAGGGGTGTGTCTGCACAGGTTGCTTCTTTCCAGAAAGTCACCCCAGTTTACATTTCACCTCAGTGTGACTTCCCTGGTGGTTCAGACAGTAAAGCATCTGCCTACAATGTGGGGACCTGGGTTAGAGCCCTGGGTCGGGAAGAGCCTCTGGAGAAGGAAATGGCAACCCACTCTAGGACTCTTGCCTGGAAAATCTTGTGGGCGGAGGAGCCTGGTGGGCTATAGTCCATGGGGTCACAAAGAGTCAGACACGACTGAGCGATTAAACATTCATTTTCTTTTCAGTGTGTAGCATCTAAAAGGGAATCAGCTTTGACTCAAATAAATTTGCTAAATAGATGCACGTGAACAGAGATATGAAATGAAGGCACTCAGATGGGACATGACAACTCAGACCTTCACGGATTCTGAGCTTGTCAGCCCAAAAGCTGATAGATTTTTGCTGTGACATGGAGCCAACGTTCAGTGCAGACCCGGGGCCAGGGACCAAGGTTCTGGGGCTGCGCCTCCAAGCGTGCAGAGACAACCTCAGGCCAGGCCCGGCCAGAGAGGACTCACAGGGACAGCCCAGCTCAGCCCAGGCCAGGCCAGAGAGGGCTTACAAGGACAGTCCAGCCCAGCCCAGCACAGGCCAGAGAAGGCTCACAGGGGCAGTCCAGCCCAGACCTTCTAGGCCCCCATGGAGCCGGAGCTAGTCACAGAGAGCTGCGATGAACAGGCCACAGGGTCCAGCCCCCGGGGCACATCCGAGCCCCCTGCCCAGATGGCTCCTGCTGAGGCTCATGGCATTCATTTTGTGTCAGAAGTTAGCAGGATCCTGTTTTAATTGGTGGTCCTGCAGCTGACCTCTGAAATGCATTATTAATGAAGGCCGTGTCTCCACTGTTGGGTCCCAGCCCCTGCAGGGTGGTGAGCATCCTGTGGGCCACGGGGTGGAGGACCAGGAGGCTGGCAGGGCCCAGGAGGCAGGAGAGATGGGCTAAACCTGGGGCTCTTAGCCCATCCTGCCCACATTCAAAGGGCATCCTGGGGTCCCTGTCAGGGGCCTGGCAGCTAAATCTGAACGCTTAGGGAAAATGGTGTAGGGCTGCTGTCCATGAGACCTTCACAGCTACCGTGGCCTGATGTGAGTCCCCTTGAGGGACCCCTGGTTCCAGAATCCCTAGGTGTGTGTCAGAAACACACATTCTAACCCCCACCCCAGGTCAGGCCAGTTCAGTGATTCCAAGGTGAGGCCCTGGAACCTGCATTTTTCAACAAGGACTCAAATGAGTCAGGTGACCCCTGAGTTGGGCGATTACATCACTCAAAGAGGAAGGCTGCTGGTGTCTCCACTGCTTCTCTTTTTCTTTCTCCCTTTTTAAATTCAGCTGGCAAAAAAAAAAAAAAAAAATCCCTGAGTTTTTAGAAATAGTTACACAGAGTAGCCACCTTCCCAGGTAGTAAAGAATCTGCCTGCCAGTGCAGGAGATGTGGGTTTGATCCCTGAGTCAGGAAGATCCCCTGGAGTGGGAAATGGCCACCTGTTCCAGTATTCTTAGCTCAAGAGTCCCACGGACAGAGGAGCCTGGTGGGCTACAGTCCATGAGACCACAAAGAGCTGGACACAGCTGAGCAACTGAGCACGCACAGGGCAGCCAAGGGTGATAGGATTGCACATGTTAGGTTATCAGATCCCTCAGAGCCTCTGGGGCTGAGGTTAGGTTATCAGATCCCTCAGAGCCTCTGGGGGCTGAGGTTAGGTTATCAGATCTCTCAGAGCCTCTGGGGGCTGAGGTTAGGTTATCAGATCCCTCAGAGCCTCTGGGGACAGGCCTGGAGGTGCTCACTTTTAAGCTCTTCCAGTGACTCACATGCTTGGCCCCTCTGGGAATTGCTCAACTATATGACCAACTGGGTTTTAGAAGGGAAACACGTTGAAATACAAATTCATGAAACATGGCTCCCACGAGCCAGCTCCCCACATCCAGGCCTCGGGACTCTAAATGCAGCAGTGGGAACGTCTCGGAATTCACAGGTGAGGCTGACCAGGCAGCTTTTCCTTGAGAACAGCCTCCTTCCTGCACGAGGACGCTCCCGCTCCACCTGGTCTGGAGGTCAGGCTGCAGTCGGGCAGGATCGGGTCAGGCAATGGGGCTGATGACTGTACTGATGACTCCCAGACCCTTCTCGACCCGCCTAGGAAAAGGACCCATCTTAAAGGTGAACGTCCAGGGCCTGGGTGGGCCGCCGGCCCTGCTCAGCCTCAGATTCAACCCTGTTCACCTACTGCTTCCCTCACCTGTCACCGGAAAACCCCAAACAGAAGGCTCCACAGTGTGAAACAGGACAATCCCTCTGCAGGCCCCTCAGGGGAGCAGCTGCTCTTGGAGGGACCGGACACCCGGCTGGGCCCCATGCTAGACCCCATGAGGACCCTGCAGGAAAGACCACTTCGGGTACTCTGCGCAGTGCGGGCATGGGGGTCTGTGAGTGCCCAGAGCATAAGTCAAGAAGACCACGATGGAAAGGTCCTTGTGGTTCTGCTTGATTTTTTCAAACCCTCTTGGTGTTCCTTCTACTGGAGGTCAGTTCAGAATTCTCAAGGGGACATGGACTTGCCAACTTTGGCGTGCCCTGTAATCGTGCCTGCTGTCAGAGCAACACTCACCCCCAGGAGGGTCTGCACGCTGGCTGGGGAGGCCACCTCCGTGCCCGTCTGTGCTCTGCAGGCACACAGACCACGGCACGGCGAGTGCCCAGGCCATGTTAGCGGGAGGGCCCATTGGCTTCCCTGGACCATCACCCCTCACTCATAGCCTCATCAGGATGTCAGCAAGGGCGGGTTTCATTTTTCCAAACCTGGGCTTTCACGCAGATGCTCACATGACAGACTAAGTTCAGCCCCCTCCCCTTCCTGCTTACACAGATTCAAATTCTACTCACCCCGACCCTTTCCCTACAGCCATCCTCCCTCTCAGGGCCAGAGAAAGTACCCCCCAGGGAGGCGGCTGCCCTGCAGCTTCCGCCCATGCTGGGATAAATGTCCAGGTGGAAAGCAGTGACCGCCCAATGCCCCAGTAGGACTGGCTCAAGGTAATCCATCAGTGAGTATTCACTGTTCCCTCTGAAGTATGTGTCCTTAATTTTGCCGATTAAGTTCCCAACTGCTCCGGTAATGGGCGATGCAAATTCCTAGAGTAATAAAATCATTAGACTTACGAGCACTGGGAAACCCAGTGGGCGTCTGAACCACCGGGGCCAGGAGTCATTCTGACATTTGTTTATTCAAAAGCACAGTGTGTTCTTAGGTCAGTCTCCCAAGGCAAAAGAAATAAAAGCAAAAATAAACAAATGGAACCTAATCAAACTTAAAAGTTTCTGCACAGCAAAGGAAACCATCAATAAAATGGAAAGACCACCTACAGAGTGGGAGAAAATTCTGCAAGCAGCATGACTGACAAGGGGCTAGTATCCAAAATATATGGACAGCATACACAACTTAGCACCAAAAAAATCCAGTGAAAAAGTGGGCTGAAGATCTCAACAGACATTTCTCCAAAGAAGACACACAAGGACTTCCGAGGCACTCCCACGGCTAAGACACTGTGCTTCCACTGCGGGAGCGTGTCCTCTTCAGGAAAAAATGAGGATGAGGTGGTTGGATGGCATCACCGACTCAATGGACATGAGTCTGAGCAAACTCCGGGAGAAGGTGAAGGACAGGGAAGCCTGGCGTGCTGCAGTCCACGGGGTGGTGAAGAGCCGGACACACTGAGAGACCAAACAGCAGCATCAGGAGCTGAGACCCCACACGTCCTGTGGCCCAGCCAGAAACGAAAGCCACCCAAGGACGCACAGACGGCCAACAGGCACTCGGACAGAGGCTCGACGCCGCTAGCTCTTAGAGGGACGCAGACCCAAACCACCGTGAGATACCACCCACGCCAGTGAGAGTGGCCAGCATCAAAAGCCCAAGAATAGCAAACACCAGAGAGGATGTAGAGAAAGAGAAGCCCTCCCACCCTCTGGCTGGGAAGGGGAATTGGCGCAGCTACTGTGGAGAACAGTGTGGAGGGTTCTTTTCTCTTTTTTTAGTTAATTAATTTATTTTAATTGGAGGCTGATTACTTTACAGTAGTGTGGTGGGGTTTGCCATGCATTGACAGTTAGGGGAGCAGGCTGGCGCAACTGCAGGCTGAAGCAGAGCCGGGGAAGCTCTGGATGTGGGGACTAGCTGGCCAAAAAAAAAAAAAAAAATACTTTAAACAGAGCTAACATGTGACCCAGCAATCCCGCTCCTGGACATGCATCTGGAGAAAAACCATGGTCCTGATATTGGTAAAGACACATGCATCCCAGTTTTCACAGCAGCGCTGTTGCCAAGACAAGGAAGCAGCCTTAATGTCGATCGGCAGAGGAACGGGAAGCAGACGCGGCGCGTACGTGTATACACGTTCCGTACTCAGTCACACCTGACTCTGAAAATACTTTAAACAGAGCTAACATGTGACCCAGCAATCCCGCTCCTGGACATGCATCTGGAGAAAAACCATGGTCCTGATATTGGTAAAGACACATGCATCCCAGTTTTCACAGCAGCGCTGTTGCCAAGACAAGGAAGCAGCCTTAATGTCGATCGGCAGAGGAACGGGAAGCAGACGCGGCGCGTACGTGTATACACGTTCCGTCACTCAGTCACACCTGACTCTGTGCGACCCCATGGACTGCAGCCCGCCAGGCTCCTCTGTCCATGGGGATTCTCCAGGCAAGAATACTGGAGTGGGTTGCCATGCTCTCATCTTCCCCACCCAGGGATCGAACCCAGGTCTCTGACATTGCGGGCAGGTTCTTCACCATCTGGGCCACCAGGGAAGCCCAAGAACACTGGGGTGGGCATCCTATCCCTTCTCCAGCAGAACGTGCTGACCCCGGAATCGAACCAGGGTCTCCCGCATTGCACTGGATTCCTCACCAACCGAGCTACCCAGGAAGTAAGTCAGACACAGTCAGGCAGATATTATATGATGTCACTTTATGTGTGGGATCTAGAAGGTAAGACGAATGGGCCTATACACAAGCAGAAACAGCCTCAAAGGCATAGAAAGATTCACGGTTACCGAAGGGGAGAGGGAGACGGGGAGGGCTAGACCAGGAGTCCAGGGCTAACAGGCACAAACTATTCTGCATAAAACACAACGACGAGGATTTACTGTACCACACAAGGAGCTGTACTCAGTATCTTTCAACAGCCTCTAACGCAAAACACTCGAAATATGTGCATACATATATATGCGTGCATGTATAGAGAGAGCGAAATCACCTTGCTGTACACCTGAAACCAATACAGAGTTGTGAATCAACAACACTTTAACCTAGAAATAAGAGAAATTGCAGTGTTTCTGCCGGGTCTCGCAGGGCGGGAGTGAGGGTGGCTGGGGCCGGTGATCGTGAGTGCCGTCCAGTCACTCAAGGAGCCCGGAGCCGGGCGTGGAGGTGCGGGAGGGGCGGCCGCCACAGGCTCAGGCCGGGGCCCGCAGAATCATCCCATTTCTCCCAATAAGCAAGAGTCGTCACTTCTTCATTCCGTTTGCCTTTATACCAACACGCGCGCGCGTGTGTGTGTGTGTGTGTGTGTGTGTGTGCACACTCGGTCCTGTCCGAGTCTCCACGACCCCACGGACTGTAGCCCACCAGGCTCCTCTGCCCATGAACTTCCCAGGCAAGCACACTGGCGTGGGTTGCCACAGTGGTGAAATATAACTTTAATGTGTTTCTGCCGAGGACGGGCCCACAAAGGCCAGGGTGTGCGGGCCCAGGGAAGCCCAGTGCAGCCCTTGCAGAAGGGACAGATGGAGACCAGTGGGCACACCCTGGCCAGATGGCTCCCTAGGGAGCGGGAGGCCCCGGACGAGAGATGAGCCCTGTCCCAGGGCTGGAGAAATCCATGACCCCACGGACTGTAGCCCACCAGGCTCCTCTGCCCATGAACTTCCCAGGCAAGCACACTGGCGTGGGTTGCCACAGTGGTGAAATATAACTTTAATGTGTTTCTGCCGAGGACGGGCCCACAAAGGCCAGGGTGTGCGGGCCCAGGGAAGCCCAGTGCAGCCCTTGCAGAAGGGACAGATGGAGACCAGTGGGCACACCCTGGCCAGATGGCTCCCTAGGGAGCGGGAGGCCCCGGACGAGAGATGAGCCCTGTCCCAGGGCTGGAGAACCGGCTCCGGGAGGGCAGGGATCAGGCAGAGCAGCTCTCGTTGGGCGCACCCTGGGGCCGGGGTGAACACACCCTCCAAGGCTCACCTGGGTCTCTGGGACCCTGACACAGCTCTCACCACCCATGGCCACCACCTCCCACGGCCTCCCCCCTCCTCACACCACGAGACCCCCACGCAGTTCAGCAGCCACCTCGGAGGGACAGCAGCCCCCCAGGAACCATGGCAAAGCTTCCCAGGTCAAGGCCACAGGCTGGAAATAAAGGGAGGGAACTGTCCACACGGATACCTTGATGGGCATCCCTCCTCGCCGGGACATCAACCCCAAATCCAGCCACATCCAAGTGGGGGCAGGCTTAGAGGCCTGCCTGCCGGCTCTGGGAGGCAGGGCCCGCCCCTCCTCAGACGCCCCCAGCTCACCCGGCTGAGGCCGTGGAGTCCAGCTCAGGGCGGACCACCGGGCACCATCGTCATGGTGGACGTCCCAGTCCTGCCCACCCCGCCCCCTCAACACCTCCGTGGGCTTCCCCGGCCGGTGCAGCGAGCCCTTTCAGCATCCTCGGGTTCCCACGTTTGGCCCAAGCAACCCTCTCGGCCCAGAAAGCCCGTGTCCTTCTCGTCCGTCGCCCATGAAACTGCCAACAGTGCCCAGACTCCAGGGTGCCCTCACGCCCACCGCCCCACACGCATCTTGGGTGGAGACACAGAGACCTCCCTCAAAAGACGTATCCACACCCTGATCCCAGCACCTGTGGGTGAACCTGATTTGAAAATAGTCTTTGCAAACGTAATTAATTCAAGGATCTCATCAGAGATGAGACCATCCTGAATGACCACAGTTCAGTCATGTCCGACTCAGTCACGTCTGACTCTTTGCAACCCCATGGACGGCAGCACTCCAGGCCTCCCTGTCCATCACCAGCTCCCAGAGTTCACTTAAACTCATGTCCGTGATGCGATCCAACCATCTCATCCTCTGTCGATCCCTCTCCTCCTGCCTTCAATCTTTGGCAGCATCAGGGTCTTTTCCAATGAGTCAGTTCTTCACATCAGGTGGCCAAAGAAGTGGAGCTTCAGCTTGAGCATCACTCCTTCCAGTGAACGTTCTGGACCAACTTCCTTCAGGGTGGCCTGGTTGGATCTCACTCCTGTCCCAGGGCCCTAAATCTGGTGACAAGTGTCCTTGGGAGAGACAGAAGAAGAGGCACAGGGAAGATGGACGCAGACAGGAGCACCCTCCTCACACCACGAGACCCCCACGCAGTTCAGCAGCCACCTCGGAGGGACAGCAGCCCCCCAGGAACCATGGCAAAGCTTCCCAGGTCAAGGCCACAGGCTGGAAATAAAGGGAGGGAACTGTCCACACGGATACCTTGATGGGCATCCCTCCTCGCCGGGACATCAACCCCAAATCCAGCCACATCCAAGTGGGGGCAGGCTTAGAGGCCTGCCTGCCGGCTCTGGGAGGCAGGGCCCGCCCCTCCTCAGACGCCCCCAGCTCACCCGGCTGAGGCCGTGGAGTCCAGCTCAGGGCGGACCACCGGCACCATCGTCATGGTGGACGTCCCAGTCCTGCCCACCCCGCCCCCTCAACACCTCCGTGGGCTTCCCCGGCCGGTGCAGCGAGCCCTTTCAGCATCCTCGGGTTCCCACGTTTGGCCCAAGCAACCCTCTCGGCCCAGAAAGCCCGTGTCCTTCTCGTCCGTCGCCCATGAAACTGCCAACAGTGCCCAGACTCCAGGGTGCCCTCACGCCCACCGCCCCACACGCATCTTGGGTGGAGACACAGAGACCTCCCTCAAAAGACGTATCCACACCCTGATCCCAGCACCTGTGGGTGAACCTGATTTGAAAATAGTCTTTGCAAACGTAATTAATTCAAGGATCTCATCAGAGATGAGACCATCCTGAATGACCACAGTTCAGTCATGTCCGACTCAGTCACGTCTGACTCTTTGCAACCCCATGGACGGCAGCACTCCAGGCCTCCCTGTCCATCACCAGCTCCCAGAGTTCACTTAAACTCATGTCCGTGATGCGATCCAACCATCTCATCCTCTGTCGATCCCTCTCCTCCTGCCTTCAATCTTTGGCAGCATCAGGGTCTTTTCCAATGAGTCAGTTCTTCACATCAGGTGGCCAAAGAAGTGGAGCTTCAGCTTGAGCATCACTCCTTCCAGTGAACGTTCTGGACCAACTTCCTTCAGGGTGGCCTGGTTGGATCTCACTCCTGTCCCAGGGCCCTAAATCTGGTGACAAGTGTCCTTGGGAGAGACAGAAGAAGAGGCACAGGGAAGATGGACGCAGACAGGAGCCACGCGGCCATGAACCAAGGGGCACCCAGAGCCTCTTGACACAGAGGAGGGAAGAAAAGACGCCCTCCTTGCCAAGAGCCTGGGGAGGGAGCGCGGCCCTGCCCACACCGTGACTGCAGACTTCCAGCCTCCGGACAGGGCGAGAATGAATTCCTGGCGCTTTACACCACCCAGTCTGTGGCCATTTGTTGCCACAGCCCCCGGAAAACTCACACAGCTGACAAGCGTCGGTGCGGCCAGCAGACAAACAACAGCAGTTGTCAGCCTCCGGCCCTGACGGCACACCCGGCTAAAGACCCACACAGAGGAGAGAGACCACAGAATCCTGCTTCCCCTGAGCCGCTGGGGGAGCGTTACCGTTCCTGGAGGAGCAGGTGAGGGAGACAGAGTGTCCTGGCACAGCAGAGGGTCCAAACACTCAGAGTGACCGAGCTGGACCTGCTGGGGCTTCTGGGGACAGGCACCACCCCCCATGCCCTCCACCTGCCTCTTGTCTATACAGAAACTTCAGCCTCCTAGGCACTCCCCTAGTTCCCAAGAATAAATGTTATCAGAGAAGCAAGAAATGCAGCGAGAAAGGAAGGCAGGCAAGACAAAATGCTAATACTTCAGCCGTTAAGCAAGGCAAGGGCCTTCCGATCTCCCTCAAGGGCAACGGGCTTCCCAGGTGGCACCAGGGGTAAAGAGCCCGCCTGCCAGTGCAGGAGACATAAGAGACTCGTGTTCGATCCCTGGGTCGGGAAGATGCCCTGGAGCAGGAACTGGCAACCCGCTCCAGCATTCTTTCCTTGGAGAATCCCATGGACAGAGGAGCCTAGCAGGCTACAGTCCATAGGGTTGCAATGAGTCAGACACGACTGAAGCGACTCAGCACACACACACACACACACACAAGGGCTACTGGTAATATTCTGAGCCACGTCCTGTGAGCCATTTTGCAGATACTGAAGCCCCCACCAGGAGAAGCTGACTGCATGCTGCCCACCAGCAATAGACCCCAGACCAGCTGGAACCAGAAGGCTGAGGATGGTGGCTTCCGATGACCTCACCACCAGCCAATCAGAAGAGCGTCCGTGAGCTGGCCACACCCCCACAGACCCCCTCCCTCACCTTGTCTTTAAAAGCCTTTCCCCTGAAGCCTTCAGGGAGTTCAGGTCTTCTGAGGACAAGCTGCCTGGACTCCTTGCCTGGGGCCTGCAAAGAACTTTTCACTTTCCTTCCCCACAACCTGGGCAGCAGACGGGCTTTGCAGCAAGGGTGAGCGCACTGGAGCTTGGTTACGTAACGAGACCTCTGTGGGTCACAGGCCAGAGCTTCTTGTCCATGCCGGCACGGAACACTAGTCTCCAGACCCACAGGACAGGGCCCTCGGAGCCACTGGACTGCAGACCAGCACGCAGTTAAGATGGCCTGAACGCACGCAACGTGCACGGAGCCTGGTTCTCTGGAATTTGGAACCGGCAAGGGGAGGAGGGGCAGGGGTCTCTCTGTGTGTCGGCCCTGCCGCCGCTGTGGCCCCTGCCGACCACAGACCACGGGGCCAGCAGTCCAGCAAGCACCAGGACCTGCAGTTCTCTCTGTGAAGCAGAGTCTTCCGTGCTCCCACTGGTTTCAGGCTCTATTACCTCTTCAGAGCAACAGATTTCTATGTTTTTACTGTGAATGATTTTCAAACAACAAGGGTTTGAGGTGATGAAATATACATGAGCATCATCGTGCACGGCTTTTTAGCTAGAAAAATTTCCTAGTAGTTAGAATAACCGCTTCAAAGGGTTGTATAGCTGGGAGCCATCTGATTAGGTAATAACACAAGAGAAACAACATTTGCAAAAAATACATATCTCATCACCACATCTGGACCAGGAAAAGTACTGTATTAATCAACAAAGAAATGAGATATCTGGGCCCTAGAAAGAAAGAAAGAAAGTGAAGTCGCTCAGTCTGACTCTTTGTGACCCCGTGGACTATACTATAGCCCACCAGGCTCCTCCCTCCATGGGATTTTCCAGGCAAGAGTACTGGAGTGGGTTGCCATTTCCTTCTCCAGGGCATCTTCCTGACCCAGGGATTGCACCTGGGTCTCCCCGATTGTAGGCAGACGCTACCATCTGCGTCACCTGGGCCCTAAACACCCACCCAAAGCCACAGATGTGTCCACCCTGAAGAAGCAGTGTCAGCGCCCCCGAATCACTGCCAGCGCCGGGCCCTGAGCCCCATGCCTGGCTGAACACCATCACCCTGCCAGGGCACAGACGTCCCCTGCCTCCCGGGGGACAATTCTGAGAGCCACCAAGCTCTGCGCTCCCACCACCACGGGCTCATGTGCGCCCTCCACTGCGGCCGCCTCAGCGCTCCAGTCCCCAGACTCTTACAGGCCTTGCTGTGAGGGCCCCTGAGATAAACGCCCTGCACAGAAGCCTTCCTCTCAGAGTCTGCCTCCCGGGGACGGGGCCAGACCCAGCCCAGCAGCCTCCTTGTCCACATCAAGGGGGCGGGACGCAGCCCTCTCCTCGGCCTCCTTGGGAGTCTGAGGCCTCCACCCTTAAGTGTTTTCCGACGGTGATTTCTGCCTCACTGAGAGCACGCTGTCCTCCCCTGCGTGTCGGCTCCTGGCTGCTTCTGAGTCTCTTCCTGTGATTTGTAATTCCGTTTGCAACTTATCTCCTGGACATTATCCCTCATACTCGATTTTGCAGTTGCCCCAACCTGGCCTGCAGGTTGTGTGGTTAAAAGCAGGTCTTATAAGAAGCATTTGGGGCTTCAAAAGCCTTGGTTCCACGACTCTCTCCAGCCCCCCTCCCTTGAGCCCGCTGCTCCAGCCTCTGCTCTCCCTGGACTTCTCTCCACTCCTGGGGCTGGAAGCTCTCCTCTTCCTTTTGAGTGTGGCCCCTTTTTATTTTTGTTAACAGTTCGCTTCTGAGGCACTTGAGTCAGGAGCAGAGAAGAGAGGAATATGCCTGGATCTGCCACCCCCTCCACCCTCCTGGGGCTTGGACTTTGAGCCCAGTGATTCTTCAGGAGTATCTGAATGCTCAGAGGTCGTCTGCATTTTGGGTCTAAGTCAGCCTCCTCTAAGCTGGACTCATGAGCCTTGGCTCCATCCTCTGGAACCACACAGGAAAGGTTTCCTTCTGTCCCTCCAAGAGGTGACCCCTGACTGCTGGTCCTGATGGTGGTCTCTGCTGGTGGTCCCCATGTTTTTCAGGCTGAACATCCCTGCAGATGAAAGTACAGCCTGGAAACCTTTCACCAGCCTGGAAATGCTCCCCTGGACGCACTCCCATTTGTGAATTAATATTTAATTCTCTTAATATAATTTTCGCCATTTTGTTCTACCACTGACAAGTCTATCTAGATGCCTAATTTCACTGCCAAAATTCTCCCAAGGGAAAGAGCTTGGGACCCATAGCCCAGCAGTCCCCTCTAAGACCTCACCAACAGAGGGCCAGCCTGCCCCCCTGCACCATCTCAGAGATGGAGCACCGATCAGGGCGGACTCCTGGACCACCGGGCAGACACTGAATGCACTGGTATTTCTTTCACTGAATGCAGATCTTCCTCCAACTGAAAGGTGAACGTACAGGGACGTCTGATGCAACATTCTTTCTAAATGAAACATGGGGGTGGGAAGAATGCAGACCAGACACCTCCATGTCCATCAGGTAAGAAAGTGATTTGAAAATTGAGGTAGACTTCCCTGGTGTCCAGTGGTTAAGAATTCACCTGCCAACGTTAGAGACACACGTTCAATCTCTGGTCTGGGAGATTCCACACGCTGCAGGACAATGAAGCCCACGCGGCAGCCTGCTGAGCCCACGCCCCTCAGCGACTACGCTCGGCAACAAGAGGAGCCGCTACCACGAGGAGCCCGCTCGCCGCAGGCTCAGAGCAGCCCCGCTCGGCACGACTGGAGAAACCCCGAGCCCAGCATCGAAGGCCCGCTGCAGCCCCGTGTGAGCTTCAAAACCAGAGGCGGCGTAAGCCGGAAAAGGCGGCATCTGTAGATGTCGCCACTGTTATGTCAAACGAGACAAGCAGGTCCAGGATACGCCGTGATACATGCAGTATCATGAGTGCTGAGGGAGTTCAGCGACGTAAATGCACATGGTGGATCCACGTCTGTAAACACCTAGAAAAACGATCTAGGAAGCTATCTGCCAACAGCTGACAACGGTCTCCCCCTCTAGAAGGGGCAGAAATACGTCTACAGGGGAAATCCCAGGACAGAGGAGCCTGGTGGGCTACAGTTCACGGCACGACTTAGCGGCTAAACAAATGGGGTAGGGACTTATGAGCATGTTACTTCTGTAATCTGGAAAGGAAAGGGGAACACAGTCTCCAAAACCGAGTGCAGATGAGGAAGAGCTGCAGCCGCCCACATGCCTGCGTGCTGCCTCCTGGCCTGCGCCAAGAGGCCAGGGGCCCGCACTTACTGAGAGGCTGCCGCCACCACCTCCTGGAGCAGGTGGAAAGGCAGAACACAGACAGGGCAAGCACCTTGCACAGGCCACACAGCGGAGCAGCGCTGGGCCAGAGCCCGCGTCCAGGTCCAGCCCAGAGCCCGCTCGCCCACCCACCGCCCTGCCGGGGGCTTCTGCAGCCTGAGTTTGTTCCCACGACCTCGGGATACACGGGGCTGTCCAGTTTCCAGAGCAGCTGCCCTCCCTCCCTCATGGGCTGTCTCCAACACCCCAGCTGACACACATCTACCCTGGTCCTACGGGGGCCCGAGGGCCAGGTGGCCGGGCCTCATTCACCTTTGCTCCTGAAAATCCCACAATAGTTGACATTAGAAAACACTCAATAAACACAATCTAGTGTGTTCTCAAATGCATTGCACATATTCACTGATGTTCGTTATATGTGAAGCCCATTATTTAGAATTTCTGTGGGTCTTGGATTTTGGTTTATTAGCTGCGCGCCTTGGATCAAGATTCTTACATTCTTTAAGTGTCCATTTTCTTATCTTTCAAATAAGAGCAACACCTCCTGGGGACGTCCCTGGCCTCCAGTGGTTAAGAATCCACCTGCCAAAGCAGGGGACAAGGGTTCCAGCCCTGGTCTCAGAAGATCCCACAAGCCTCAGGGCAGCTGAGAGCCACAGCTGCTGATGCCCGCACACCGAGAGCCCGTGCTCGGCAACCAGAGGAGGCCCTGCAGAGCGACCACGCGCCGCGATGGAGAGGAGCCCCCCACCCCGAACCACACCTAGAGGAGGCCCCGCCCAAGGCAGCAAAGACCCGCGCGGCCAGAAGCAGGTGCATGCTGCTTTACAAAGGAAGAAAGAAAATCTGGAAAAAGAAAAAAGAGCAACGCCTCACAGAATTTTTCTGAGGATTAACTGTAGACAGTGGCTGCAGCCATGGAATTTAAAGACGCTTGTTCCTTGGAAGAAAAGCTATGGCCAACCTAGACAGCATATTAAAAAGCAGAGACATCACCTCGTCTAGCCAAAGCTATGAGTTTTCCAATGCTACTGCTAAGTTGCTTCAGTCGTGTCTGACTCTGTGTGACCCCATAGACGGCAGCCCACCAGGCTCCCCCGTCCCTGGGATTCTCCAGGCAAGAACACTGGAGTGGGGTGCCATTTCCTTCTCCAATGCGTGAAAGTGAAAAGTGAAAGTGAAGTCGCTCAGTTGTGTCCGACTCCTAGTGACCCCATGGACTGCAGCCCACCAGGCTCCTCTGCCCGTGGAATTTTCTAGGCAAGAACACTAGAGTGGGGTGCCATTGCCTTCTCCAATAGTCACGTACTAATGTGAGAGTTGGACCATAAAGAAGGCTGAACACTGAAGAACTGATGCTTTTGAACTGTACTGCTAGAGAAGACTCTTGAGAGTCCCTTGAAGAGCAAGGATATCAAACCAGTCCATCCCAAAGGAAATCAGTCCTGAATACTCACTGGAAGGACTGATGCTGAAGGTGAAGCTCCAATACTTAGGTCACCTGATGCAAAGAGCTGACTCACCAGAAAAGACCCTGATGCTGGGAAAGATTGAAGGCGGGAGGAGAAGGGGACGACGGAGGATGAGGTGGCTGGATGGCACCGCCGACTCACTGGACGTGAGTCTGAGCAGGCTCCGGGAGGTAGCGGAGGACAAGGAGGCCTGGGGTGCCCAGCCCAGGGGGTCGCAGAGAGTCACGTGACACGGCTGAGCGAGAGAACAGCACCCACAGTGTGTGAGGCGCCGCACGTGCCACTGGCCACACAGGAGCCTCTGAGCACGCAGCCTGAGCCCACGCATGCTTACTACAGCGACCCCTCTCTCACCTGGACTAGCCGGCAGGTGTCCGTCATCTGGCAGCATATCAGGACTCGACCCACCCGCCCAGTTCCAAGGTGGTCCGGCTGCACAAGGGCAGGCCGAGCACCCGCCGTCTATGCTGACCATTAAGTTTCTCCAGGACTTCCCGGGCCCGAGGATGCTCCTCCCAGAAGCCTGCTCTTGCTGGAACACACACCACATCTGCACTGCCCATCCCCGCAGGAGGAGGGGACCTCTGCCTGGACGCCCAGCTTCCACCCACCAGGCCCAGGACCCCCGCCCGGTGGGGGCAAGCACGCGGCCCCTTCAGGGCACCTCTCCACGGAAACGCCACCCCCTGCACACAGCAAAACGCCTTCACAGGTTAGCATGTCTTCTGCACAGAACGCTCCCGATGCGTTTTATGAATGTCACACCTGGCTGCCTGAGTTAATTACAGAACGAAAGCAATGAGAACGATAGAAGGAGCTAAGCCACGAGCTAAGCCACTCACCATGGCAGAGGCGGGGGGAAAGCACAGCCCCTCAAAGCTCCGAGTCAGACCCGAGCCTGTTTACCAGCCTCTGATTAAATGCCTGCTCCTCAGGAAAATAAATTCCCATCATTTTTTCCTCAACGAGACCCATAAACTGCTACTTGAGGGTTTTTCCCTTAAAAGTTCTCCTAATTCCTCACTCTCAGATCCTGAAACCAAATGTCTACATTTAGCAGCAGGCAGGTCTTCCGATCTTGGTCCTGCTCCTTTTCCACGCCCACTCCGGGCGCCTCACCCTGCCTCTGTCCATGGTGCTGGAGAGACCTGCCGGAAGAGGGCCTGGCGCGGAGCTAGGCTCCTCCACTGACCAGGTGGGGCATCAGAGGCAGCCGTGGACCGTGAGCCCCAGCGGGGAACGCAGAACTAAGACACAACTCACAGACCCGCTGCTTCCTGACTGTTCTGGGGCCCGTACCCCCCGGGCCCTCCCTGGGCCTGTGGTTTGGGCTCAGGCCACACCTGGACTCTGCGCCTCTCAGTGCCATTGCCTTCTCCAATAGTCACGTACTAATGTGAGAGTTGGACCATAAAGAAGGCTGAACACTGAAGAACTGATGCTTTTGAACTGTACTGCTAGAGAAGACTCTTGAGAGTCCCTTGAAGAGCAAGGATATCAAACCAGTCCATCCCAAAGGAAATCAGTCCTGAATACTCACTGGAAGGACTGATGCTGAAGGTGAAGCTCCAATACTTAGGTCACCTGATGCAAAGAGCTGACTCACCAGAAAAGACCCTGATGCTGGGAAAGATTGAAGGCGGGAGGAGAAGGGGACGACGGAGGATGAGGTGGCTGGATGGCACCGCCGACTCACTGGACGTGAGTCTGAGCAGGCTCCGGGAGGTAGCGGAGGACAAGGAGGCCTGGGGTGCCCAGCCCAGGGGGTCGCAGAGAGTCACGTGACACGGCTGAGCGAGAGAACAGCACCCACAGTGTGTGAGGCGCCGCACGTGCCACTGGCCACACAGGAGCCTCTGAGCACGCAGCCTGAGCCCACGCATGCTTACTACAGCGACCCCTCTCTCACCTGGACTAGCCGGCAGGTGTCCGTCATCTGGCAGCATATCAGGACTCGACCCACCCGCCCAGTTCCAAGGTGGTCCGGCTGCACAAGGGCAGGCCGAGCACCCGCCGTCTATGCTGACCATTAAGTTTCTCCAGGACTTCCCGGGCCCGAGGATGCTCCTCCCAGAAGCCTGCTCTTGCTGGAACACACACCACATCTGCACTGCCCATCCCCGCAGGAGGAGGGGACCTCTGCCTGGACGCCCAGCTTCCACCCACCAGGCCCAGGACCCCCGCCCGGTGGGGGCAAGCACGCGGCCCCTTCAGGGCACCTCTCCACGGAAACGCCACCCCCTGCACACAGCAAAACGCCTTCACAGGTTAGCATGTCTTCTGCACAGAACGCTCCCGATGCGTTTTATGAATGTCACACCTGGCTGCCTGAGTTAATTACAGAACGAAAGCAATGAGAACGATAGAATGAGCTAAGCCACGAGCTAAGCCACTCACCATGGCAGAGGCGGGGGGAAAGCACAGCCCCTCAAAGCTCCGAGTCAGACCCGAGCCTGTTTACCAGCCTCTGATTAAATGCCTGCTCCTCAGGAAAATAAATTCCCATCATTTTTTCCTCAACGAGACCCATAAACTGCTACTTGAGGGTTTTTCCCTTAAAAGTTCTCCTAATTCCTCACTCTCAGATCCTGAAACCAAATGTCTACATTTAGCAGCAGGCAGGTCTTCCGATCTTGGTCCTGCTCCTTTTCCACGCCCACTCCGGGCGCCTCACCCTGCCTCTGTCCATGGTGCTGGAGAGACCTGCCGGAAGAGGGCCTGGCGCGGAGCTAGGCTCCTCCACTGACCAGGTGGGGCATCAGAGGCAGCCGTGGACCGTGAGCCCCAGCGGGGAACGCAGAACTAAGACACAACTCACAGACCCGCTGCTTCCTGACTGTTCTGGGGCCCGACCCCCCGGGCCCTCCCTGGGCCTGTGGTTTGGGCTCAGGCCACACCTGGACTCTGCGCCTCTCTTTACCTCTCCGAACCTGCTCCCCTGTCTGCAGAACAGTCAGGGTGAGCACTCGGTCATGCTGGGAGGATATGTGCACATGAGCGCCTGGCTCCAAGCCTCTGGTCCACGCGCCCCAAGAAGCGGATGCTCATTTCGGCCAAGAGTGTGGAAGGGACTGCATGCAGACTGGAGCTGTGTCCGGGAGGCACCCTACCCTTGGCCGCTGACGTAGAAAAATGTACTAACCCATATTGACGAGGACGCTTCCTTAATTGCCAACTTTGATGCATCTTTTCAATATACTAAAACCCCTAATGAAGACGTGTACAAGATTAACAGGTACAATTAGAAAGAGAGTCTTTCTGTTTCATTCGCTACAGAATCAGCTTTTTATTGCACAATTTATAACACCTTCACATTTCAAAGTCAGGGCACACAGAAAGGGGGAACTCGGCACACCCGAGTGTATCATACATAGTTATCTTTAGAGGGAAAGGAGTACAAAAGTGTGAGACAAATCTCATTGCCTGTTGAATAGTGAAAATCCACAAGAAACAGAAAAGCGTCCAGGAAGTTTGTGTTCATCACAAGCACCTTTTCACACTGGCTTCATAAACCCTTTGTGACCTTCAAGATGCTGGTTAAGTCTCCTGGCCAGCATTCTCAACATGAAATAACAGTATTTAAGGAGTTTGTAACATAAAAATTTCAATGGGTTTTGGAGCCAAGGTCAGAAAGACAGGCAGCCAGAAGCCTGCACCAGAGCATCTCCATCTGAGGGCAGACTGGGGCAGGACCCCATGTGGGCCAGGCCAGGGGTCTGCAGGCACAGGACATGGCTGGGAGCCCAAGGCTGCCAACAGGCTGTGCCGGAGCAGTAAGGATGCCTCTGGCCCTGGTCACCACCCACTGTGGCCAGAAGCCTGGAGGACCTGCTTTCATGAAGGAGGCAATGGTCCAGGAAACCACCTGACCTCAGGCCCCACCAAGGATGCTGGGCTTCTGGCCTCTGTGACTGGCCATCCTCTACCAGATGCCAACCCTGAGCCTGCCTGGCAGGCCCGAGCCAGGCACAGCAGCTGAGGGATGCTGCCGAAGCACAGGTCTGCTCCCGGGCCTTGTGGTGGGCACCCATCACCCAGCGCTTGGACCACAGCCAGCATTTAACAACATCTGACACAGGGCGGCACATGAAGAGCCGTGTGGATTAGCCTCACATCTGCAATCCCCAAGCCACCAGACGGGGAGGGAAGGGAGAGGGGAGAAGGGGGGAGTGGAAGGGAGGGAGGGGGCAGTGGACGGCCGGGTTCTCCAGGGCTGACACAGCCCCAGGGCTTGAAGGAGGAAAAGTACATCCAACTGCTGACTATTCCTTCTGCAACTGCTATAACAAGAGCGTTAAAAAACAACCAGTGGGAATTATTCTGACTTTCTGGGAACTCTCTAAAAAGCTGAGCATTCCTCGGGGGAGGATCACAGTAAGATTCTCTCATGTGTTACAAACCGATTAAGGCCTATGAGCGAATGGTCACTGTGGGTCTCAACTGCAGCAGGTCACCGTGGGGATGTGAAGAAGCAGGAGGCTGCGGCTTTCTCCCCGACCATCAAGGACCCACACAGCCGCCAGCAAGATGGACAGTGAGTTACGAAAGCCGAGGCCTTGGGGCTCCCGCAGGACCTTGGACCCTGGAGATTTGGGGCAAAGAGTGCAGAACAGTATTGCATACTTCACACCACTGCACTGTACACTCGGAGAGGCACACAGCTCAGGCTGTGTGCATGGCACCACGATTCAACGATGAATCAAAAGATTCAGGAGCAGGAAGCGGTCAAGCTGAACCCATCAGTGGCTCACTGCACTCCCTCCCCTCAAGTCCCCTCCAACCCTCCTCCCTAGGGTCCGCCCATTGACTTCCCTAGGGCCCCCTCACCTCCCCAGGGTTTCTCTCACCTCCACAGGGTCCCTCTCACCTCCCCCAGTCCCCCTCGCCTCCCCCAGTCCCTCTCACTTCCCCCAGATCCCCTCACCTCCCCAGGGTCCCCTTTGCCTCCCCAGGGTCCCTCTTACCAGAGATGTGTATAAGAGACAGAGAGGAGGCCCCGCCCAAGGCAGCAAAGACCCGCGCGGCCAGAAGCAGGTGCATGCTGCTTTACAAAGGAAGAAAGAAAATCTGGAAAAAGAAAAAAGAGCAACGCCTCACAGAATTTTTCTGAGGATTAACTGTAGACAGTGGCTGCAGCCATGGAATTTAAAGACGCTTGTTCCTTGGAAGAAAAGCTATGGCCAACCTAGACAGCATATTAAAAAGCAGAGACATCACCTCGTCTAGCCAAAGCTA
>SJYC01085170.1:0-10155 GCA_006408675.1 Madoqua kirkii
ACCTCCCTGGGTCCCCCTCACCCACTCGAGTCCCCCTCTCACCTCCTCAGGTCCCCTCCCTTCCTCGGGTCCGCCATCTCCCTCACCGGCAGGGGCATCTCACCCTGGCTGGCCCAGTGCCCTCCTGGGTCGCAGCCCGAGTGCTCGTGCCCATGCCCCCGGCATGGACACTCGTGGTTCTGGCCTCGTCCACGCCCACCCCGGAACGCACGTCCCCAGCTCAGACGGGACTAACCCGTCCCCATCCCGGGGCCTGCCTGCTCCCCGGCCTCCGCGGGCCTTCACAGGGACACCGCCAACTCGCCAGGGGGCACTAGGTCTCCGCTGACTTCCAGGAGGTGGTTTCACAACCTCTCCGGCTAAGCTAGGAGGGTCCCTAGGTCACGTCGCCAGCAGCCCATGACGGAGACCTGGGTCACCTTGCTCTGACCGCAGGCAGGCAGGGTGCGCTTCCGAGAGAGGGCTGAACTGGCCGCAGCCTCCCAGCAGCCAGGGCATAAACCTTCACACCCCAGGAGGAGCCAGGGCACCCGGGCACCTCCTGTTAGAATGACCCTACGACATCACCTGCGCCAGGAGGATGGCCAGAAGCCCACCCAGCACTCGGCTGGGGTGGACTGGGGTGGGCCAGCCAGGCTGGGGCGTGTGGTCACCCTGGTTACAACAACGCCACCGGGGAATTTGGGGACTGAGAAGAAAAGGTGCATCTGAGGCAGATTTCCCGTCTGCTAAGACACTGACGGGGCCGACCCCGTCCCAGAAGGAGATCAGAGGCTCAGGGGCCAGTGATGTGCCCAGGTTCACGGTCCAAGCAGCCTGGACGACTGCAGCAAAAGCTCTCCATGCCCATGGTGCAGCTTGGTCTGAGACCTAAGGCTGGTTTATCACATATGCTAATGCATTTCCAGGTTTACTGGGGGCTCAAGGGGTCAAGGCAGAGAAGGCAATGGCACCCCACTCCAGTACTCTTGCCTGGAAAATCCATGGACAAAGGAGCCTGGTAGGCTGCAGTCCATGAGGTCACTAAGAGTCGGACACGACTGAGCGACTTCACTTTCATTTTTTACTTTCATGCATTGGAGAAGGAAATGGCAACCCACTCCAGTGTTCTTGCCTGGAGAATCCCAGGGACAGGTAAGCCTGGTGGGCTGCCGTCTATGGGGTCGCACAGAGTCGGACATGACTGACGCGACTTAGCAGCAGCAGCAGCAGCAGCAACAGCAGCAGCAGCAAGGGATCAAGGCTGAAGAGAATGCATTATATCCTATCCTTTAAATCATGGGGAAAATCCAGAACATAGAATGGATCATCCTTAAGTGCACAGTTCAGTGTGAAATATGGCTGTGTAACAGCCACTAAAACAAGGAAGGGCCTTCATGTCCTATTTCAAGTTCATCACTAGAGGGATAGTGCCTACAAGCTTAAATTACACATAATGGCCCATCTCTGGGAGTCCTACATCCCAGGTAATGAGCATTAAGCTAAAATACCCTTGCTTAGCTCATAGGAAACATTCTGACCAGACCCACCTGTGAAGGCTTCAGGAAGGAAGGAATTAATATTCCCTCCAGAGTCCAGCTAAAGCAGAGCTTTACTCCCTCCCCTCTGAGTATAAAAGAAGGCTGAGTCCTGACTTGGGGAAGATGGCTCTTGGGACGCCAGTCCGCCACCTTCTCGGTCTGCCGGCCTCTGAATAACGCCACTCTCTGCTGTCTCGACACCTCGTCTTCCATGGACTACAAGCTTGGACTCGATGACATCACCACTGCCATCTCCAGAACTTTCCAGGGAGCAAAGATCCCACACACCTCGCAGCCAAAAAAATAAAAAACACACAAAACAGAAACAATATTGTAACAAATTCAATAAAGACTTTAGAAATGGTCCACATCCAAAAAAGGGAAAAGAAATCTTACCAAAAAAAAAACCCACAAAAACCCCAACTTACCATTCCCCTCCCCCAGGCCCCAGCACCCACCAACTGCTTCCTGTCTCCACAAATGTGATCATTTCCAATACTTCACAGAGACAGAATCGCCGGCTGCTTACCCTTTTGCGTCCGGCTTACTTCACTCAGCCAGACGTCCTCAAGGTTCACCCACAGGGTAGCAGGCGTCAGATCTGCTTTCCATTTAATGCTAAATAACATTCCATTGCACACAGGCAGACGGGCTTTACAAAACAGAAAGCGATCCTCAGCCTCCAAGGTGGCCTCAGGTCAGAGGCATCCATCGGGCTGGGGCGCAGGTCATGGCTGCTGTGACCTTGGCAGTGGGCTGGACTCTCCTCCTGTGCTGGGAGCCGCCCTGTTCCCCGGCTGCACGTCGGCCCTGTGAGCAGCTTTCAAACTAATGAAAGCAAATGGAGATTTCCGATCGCTCCTAATGAAGTTATGGAACTTCTGACGTTCACTGGGAGGAGAAGTTAATTCTGAAAGATGGTGCTCATCTCTGGGTGTCCTTTCAGGGGGAACAGCACAGCTCTGGGGCCCTGGCTGGCACGGCAGATGGGCGGCGGGTACTGGCACTGGGCTCTCGCCGGCTGGCCCTTGTGCCCATTGCCAGGGCCAGTGACCTCCTCTGCGGCTGAGTGGCCTGGCTGCAGAAGGCTGTAAGACCACCCGCTCAGACAGAAGCGCATCTCACACAACACAGGCAGACATGGGATGGGCCACGAGGGGCCAGCCTGGAGGCAACCTGGAGGATGGGGCAGGACTCGGCTTCCACATTTGAAAAAGCCCCATAAACTGTAACCCTGTGAGCCCTGTGGCACATGAGGGTGAAACCTTGAGGGAGACTATCCACTCACACAAACAGATCCCGAACTGTACAGATAACTCAGAATCCTACCCAGAATCCTGTGCATGTGGCTGGAGAAAGTGGCTCAGGGTTCAGAACGGGCATGGACGACACCCGTGCGTCAAAACCCTGAGGATCTTCGCTGCCTCTCTGACTCTTTGCCAGTGTAGACAAAGCTCTTGCTTCAAGGAGATGGGAATGTTGCCAAGGGCAGGCGTGCTCATCCCCACCCCACCGATCCATGTGGACAGGCTGCACCCAACCATCCCCCTCCCCCAACCTCCAGACCGGCCCCCAGCGCAGGGCGGGTGGCCAGCCCACCCAGCTCCGCCACCAGCTCCCAGAAGCCCCAGGCCAGCCGCTCTCCCAGGCCTTGGTTTCCCCTTTGCCCTCATCGCACCCAAGCCCCTCTCCTCTGAGTGGCTCCTCACACACACACCCCCAACGCACTCCTTCCTTCCGGCCAGCTCGGCCTGTCCCTGGGCGAGCCTGACCAGGAAGGGAGCCCTGTGCCCTGGGGCTGAGTTAGGGATGGCCACCGCCTTCATGGGGCCCCTTCCCCAGGGCCAGAGGTGGACTCAGGGCCCACGTCTCCCATCTGGCTGAGGTCCAGGGAGCTGTCAGATGTCCTGCTGGGCACAGGAAAGGGGTTCCCTCATGAAGGGTCCCAGGGGCTCCTCCACCCCCTTCCTGCCCAGGCGATGATGATAACGGTGGCTCAGGGCATGGTCCCCAAGGACAAGAGAGCCCCTCCGGGGCAGACAGTGCAGCCCTCACACCACGCTCTGAGACTCACCCCCCAGGACAATGCCCTCTGTGGTCAAGAGCATCCCGCCACGCAGCCACCTGCTCTGACCCCTGAACCACCTGGAGGAGCTCCTCCACAGGGGCCATGCAAGTCGCCCTGCAGGAGCCGGGGGCGACATTCAGAAGACTGCTCTCCCGCCAGTGCTGGTGGAGAAGCTGAGGGCAAGGCTACCCCTTTCCCTGTTCTATGTCGAGGGTCTCAGCCATAGGCACTGAAAGAAATAGCTTTCATTTTTACTTCCTGATAAAAGATCCTCTCTGCTCCCATGACTTCCCCTGGCTGGGAGAAGAAAGTTCCAGCAAACCCGACTGACTCCAGCTGACACAGAGGATGTGGGGCGGGCGGCGGTTGTGGGAGCCAGGGGATCACCCCTCCTCCGACTTCAGGACCCACAGGCCCCGTCCACTGGGAAGGGACAGCCCAGTCAGTGTTGCCCGGAGCCCAGGGAGGCGGGGGCCAGACGCTTCGAGCAGGCAGTGGGGAGGACAGGCCGACGGGACACCGGCCCGGGCAGAGTCAGACAAGCCGGGGCTCGGAGCGCTGCGGCCGCTGCGCCCACAAACCCTCAGAGGATCGCTGCAGAGCACGGTCACTCCAGCGCTTGTCCAGCAGCACCGCCGCCAGGGGGCGTGCACGAGCAGCCCCGGGGCTCCTGGGCAGCCAGGCTGGACCGCGCTCTGGGGGGCTGCTCGCCCGGGCCGGCGGCTCCTGACACGCGGCTCCTGACCCGTGGCGTCTGGACGCTAATGCCAGCCCCACAAGACGGCCCGGGGCGACAGCAGGCCCACGAGACAGGTCGGAAACGGTCTTCCCACACAGCTGCATGCTTATGCGTGTGTGCACATACCCATAGGCATAATGCACACCCACACACGCACACATGCACCCACGTATGCACCGGCCTGTCCCTGGGTGCTGGTTGGAGCCCTGGGCTGCTGTCCCCCCGGAAGCTCAGCTGCCCGGGTCAGCACAGTGGACCCTGCCCGGCGGCCCCACTGAAAAGACAGGTCCCCTCTGCCCACCCCCGGGCCGGCTCTGCAGCTGCGGAAGGGACAGGGAACAGCTCCAGCCGGGCTCCAGAGGCACTAGACGCCTGCCCGCTGTCTTGGCCCTGTGAGCACCGTGAGGACAAGACCAGGGGGGCGGGAGAGGTGGCCCTGGGCACGCAGGGGCAGCGGCAGGGAGCCCTGCAGGGACCAGGCTGTTCTGTGTCCTGACAGTGGGCATGGCTGCATGAGTTCACACGTGTGGTAAAGGACAGAGAACTAGACACATGCGCATGCCCACACACACGCATGCGTGCACAGGGGCTCCCAAGAGTGCACACACACGCAAGCACACAGCAGGGCACACAGACAGGTAAGACCTGACGGAGTCATGGCCGTCAGCCTGCTGTCACCGACCCTGCGTGGACAGCGGGTGAGGACAGCCAGGACTCCTGTTACTTCTTACCCTTGCTCGTGAGCCTACCGTCATCTCCAGTTTTGTCAAAGCCCTGCAGGCCAGCACTCAGAGAAAAGGCTACAGGGAGGCTGGACCCCTTAAGGGATGAACAGATGTGGGCACGTGGGGGCCTGCTGGGGGCCGGGGCCCGCAGGCTGGGGCGGCCTGGACCAGCAAGGATGGCATGGCTGCCTGAGCTTCGGGGGAGGAGGCAGGGTCGGGCTCCCCCAGGGCCCGATCACCCCCAGGCTCTGTGCTGAACTCTCCCCCAAACAGCAGAGGCTCAGATGGAAATGAACCCAACTTATAACTTGGACGGGTCATTTGAGCTTGTGAATGAGGCTAGTTCACCAAAATGATTCTTCCCTCTTTAATTAAAATCCTTTATTAACTGCCAAGCTAACACCATCCCGCAAGACAGACAAGATAATGAGTCCACATCCTTCAGCACAGGCGGGCAGCCGTCCAAGTGAGGCAGGAGGTTCAGCAGAGGGGCCGGGCCCCTGCAGGCGCGCCTCACTCAGGATGCCAGGGGGCCCAAACCCCGGCAGAGGTTCCAGCTGGGGCACAAATCACAGACCTGACTGAAGATCGTGTGAGCAACGGGGTCTAACCCAGGGCTTTGCCAGGCCACACAGTCCCCTGCAGGCTCCAAGCAGACCAGGGCGTGGCAGGGCGAGTGCCCAGTCAGGGCACCTGGAAGGGAGGTGGCCTGGACCCACAGGGCCCAGACTCACTCTCAGGCTGTGTCAGCTGAGCGAGGACCTTGAAAACAGTAGGTTCTGGATGCCAAGGGGCAGCAGGCTAGCATCCCAGTCACTCCAGCCGTGACCACAGACAAGGGGCAGGGCCAGGGAGAAGGGGCGGGTACAGTCATCCTTGCCAAGGGGGCACAGGGGGAAGTGACTCCCCCAGCCTGGTTTAGCCCCAGGATATCAGCCCTACACGCACCTCTCATTCACTTCACTTGAAACATTTCAAACAGGCAAGAACAGTGGCTCATACAATGAAGGCCATATCTAGGCCACCAGCCTTTCTGTCTTAAATCACACTGCCCGCTACCCTTCCAAGTGTGAAACACCCGAGTCCACGCTGACACAAATATGTTATTGGAGAAATTAATGAATGGAGAAAACAGACACATCTCCCAAAATCTCCTTGGAGAGCTCCAACACTCTGCCTAACGACACCCCTCACATGTGGGCCGTGCAGATGGCTTCTTCCCAGAGGACACTGACCAGGGAAACCGTGGCTGACTGTGGAGACACCTGAAAGGCCTCAGGTGCCCAAGGTCGCCATCCACAGGGTTACGTGCAGACCATACTCTAGGCAGGGTGCGATGAGAGGCACACGTGGCTCCGCTTTTCCCACCACAGCCCCATCCCAGCTCAGTTCAGTCGCTCAGTCATGTCCAACCATTTGCAACCCCATGGACTGCAGCACACCAGGCCTCCCGGTCCATCATCAACTCCCGGAGTTTATTCAGACTCATGTCCATTCAGTCGGTGATGCCATCCAACCATCTCATTCTCTGTCACCTGCTTCCTTTAGCCTCATCTCAGCTCGACAAAAACCTCAGACAAATCCCACCAGAGACATGCCTCACCCGCCCGGCACTCCAGGGCAGCACCTGCCCAGCCCTCCTCAAGCTGCCAAGTTTACCAAAAACAGGGAGTGTCTGAGAAACTGCCCAGCCCAGAGGAGCCTCTGGAGACATAACCCTAGAGTCAATGTGGGACTCTGGATGGGACCCTGGGACAGCGAAGGAACATCAGGTGAAAACTCAGTTGCTTAGTCACTCAGCTGTGTCTGCCTCATGACCCCATGGACTGCAGCACACCAGGCCTCCCTGTCCTTCACCATCTCCCACAGCTTGCTCAAACTCACGTCAGTGATGCCATCCAACCATCTCATCTTCTGTCACCCTCTTCTCCTTCTGTCTTCAGTCTTTCCCAGCATCAGGTCTATTCCAATGAGTTAGTTCTTCCCATCAGGTGGCCAAAATGCTGGAATTTCAGCTTCAGCATCAGTTCTTCCAATGAATAGTCAGGACTGCTCTCCTTTAGGACTGACTGGTTTGCTCTCCTTGCAGTCCAAGGGATTCTCGAGAGTCTTCTCCAGCACCAGTTGAAAAAGTATCAATTCTTCAGTGCTCAAGAGTTCTTTATGGTCCAACTCAAATCTGTACATGACTATATGGACCTTTGTGGGCAAAGGAATATCTCTGCTTTTTAATATGCTGTCTAGGTTAGTCATAGCTTTTCTTCCAAGGAGCAAGCGTCTTTTAATTTCATGGCTGCACTCACCATCTGCAGTGATTTTGGAGCCCAAGAAAACAAAGTCTGTCATTGTTTCCATTGTTTCCCCATCTATTTGCCATGAAGTGATGGGACCAGATGCCATAATCTTCGTCTTCTGAATGTTGAGTTTTAAGCCAGCTTTTTCACTCTCCCATCTTCAAGGGGCTCTTTAGTTCTGCTTTGCTTTCTGCCACAAGGATAGTGTCAACTACCATATACGAGGTTACTGATATTTCTCCTGGCAACCTTGATTCCATCTTGTGCCTCATCCAGTCCAGCATTTTTCATGATGTACTCTGCATAGAAGTTAAATAAGCAGGGTGACAATATACAGCCTTAACATACTCCTTTCCCATTTTGGAGCCAGTCCATTATTCTGTGTCCAGTTTTAACTGTTGTTTCTTGACCAGCCTATGGTTTTCTCAGGAGGTGGGTCAGGTGGTCTGGTAGTCCCATCTCTTGAAGAGTTTTCCATAGTTTGTTGTGATCCACACAAAGGCTTTGGTGTAGTTAAGCAAAAGTAGATGTTTTCTGGAATTCTCTTGCTTTTTTGATGATCCAACAGAATTTGCCAATTTGATCTCTGGTTCCTCTGCCTTTTCTAAATTCAGCTTGAGCATCTGGACAGTCTCTGTCCACACGCTGTTGAAGCCTGGCTTGGAGGATTTTGAGCGTTCCTTTGGTAGTACGTGAGATGAGGGCAACCGTGCAGTAGTTTGAGCATTCTTTGGCATTGCCTTTCTTTGGGATTGGCAGGAAAACTGACCTTTTCCAGTCCTGTTTATTTGCTGGCATATTGAGTGCAGCACTTTCACAGCATCACCTTTTAGTACGTGCAATAGCTTAGCTGGAATTCCATCACCTCCACTAGCTTTGTTTGCAGTGATGCTTCCTAAGGCCCACTTGACTTAACCCTCCAGGATGGCTGGTTCTAGGTGAGTGATCACACCATTGTGGTTATCTGGATCATTAGAATCTCTTTTGTACAGATTCTGTGTATTCTTGCCACCTCTTCTTATCTTCTGCTTCTGTTAGGTCCATATTGTTAGAAAATGTGAATAAGGTATGAATTTCTATCTAACAATCATGAATCAATATTGGTTCATTAATTATAGCAAATCATCCATACTGCTGTGAAACGCTAATAACAGGAAACTGGGTGTTGACGGGGATATGGGACCCTCTGGACTTTGTGCCCCAGTTTTCTGTAAATCTTAAAAAGTCTGAAAAAAAAAAACAAGCCTATTAAAAATAAACAACAACAACTAACCCCTGATGGTCCCGACTGTCCCCCCAGGTCCCTCAGCTCCCCCTCTCTCTGCAGGACAGGGAAGGTCTTCTGAGGCTAAAACACAAGGCTCAGAGTGGGGGAAGCTGACCCCAAACGGCCAGAGGTCTGCGTGAGCCGAGGCCGGGCAGGCCCGTCCTTGCGCGCTGCAACGCGGGCGCGGTCACCTGTGCGCAGCTGGGAGGGGCGTGCGGGTCACCAGCAGACAGGCGCCCAGAGCAGCGGGGCTCGACAGCCCGCCCGCAAGAGCCATCTGGATCAACTGGGCGGGCTGAGGGTGCCTGCCGGGGCTCCCCGCGGCCAGCAGGGAGAGGAAGGGTCACAGGGCTCCCCCCCACCCCCGCCCCGGGAGAGGCGCAGACCCCGGGACGCCCAGGGACCCCCAGGACGGAAGCCTCAGGAGCCCGCCCCGTGGGGCGCCCTGCTCCCCAGACCCTGGCGCGCGGACCACAGAGGCCTCCGAGGGGCCAGGTCCCGGGACCCCCGAGGGCCGCGAGGCCGCGGGGCTGGGGAGTCGCCGTCCCGGCTCCCTGGGCACCGCGGCCTCCGTGTGCTCGCCTGGAAATTAGGCCCCCGGTCGGGCCGGGGCGGAAGCCTGAAGAGAGGTGACGCCGACGAGCAACACCTGCACAGGCGCGCGCGAGGCAGCCTCGCGAGAGTCTCCGGCTTCCGGCGCCTCCCCAACCCCCGCGCGCGCGTGCGCACATGGCCCGGCGCGCGCTCCGGGACCCGCTCCGCGCGCGCCTCGGTCCTCGCGCGCCCCCTGGCGCCCGGCGGCCGGCCCTGCGGGCGGCGCGCACCGGCCCCGAGCGCGGAGAGCAGCGCCACCGAGTGGACACGCGCCGCCTCCGCCTGCGCGGAGGACCGCCGCCCACGTGGACGCCACTCCCCCGGCCCACCCGCCGCTGAGCCCGCGCGGACCCCTGTGATCCGGAAGCGGCTAGAGAGCGAGCGCGCCGGCCTGGGCGATCCTGCAGGCGGGAGAACGGATGCGTGAGAGCCCCTGGAGGACCTCCTGGCGCCTGTGACCGTCAGTGCCCCGGCCTGGTCCCTCCAAGGCCTCCCGGGCGTCACGCGGGGCCCTTGGTGTCGCTTGCGGTCACCGGGCCCTGTGGCTGGAGCCGAGGGGCGTCCCTGTAGAGCTACGACCGCGGCACACGGAGCGGAGGACGGGGGTCCGGGGGCGGGGACCCGCCCCAGCCAGGCAGGGCTGGCCACGCTCTCTGACCTCTGGTTACAGGGCCGGTATCTGCGCGTCCTCCTGGGCCGTGCGGCACCCCCGCCAGGCTCAGGGGCTGCGCGTCCCCAGGGGCGAGCAGAGCCTTCACTCACCCACCAACCTCCGCCAGCACGGACGCGCCTAGGCAAGCCTTCCAGAAGGCAGGCGCACAGGGACCCACCCCTCCAGAAGAGGGGCGCACTGGGACTTACCTCTCCAGAGCCAGGGGGCGCCTGGGGTTAACCTCTCCAAAGCGGGGTGCACTGCGATCGAGCCCTCCAGAAAGTTGTCTGTACAGC